>VZSF01010904.1:50371-124446 GCA_013398295.1 Chionis minor
AAAAAAAAAAAAAAAAATCCCCCAAACCCCACGCATACTCCACTTGCTGGACGGGTGGCTGCAGGGGGTGGTTTCTGAGTTGCCAGCGGAGTTTTCCGGGGGGCAGGGGGCGGGTAGAGGACCCTTGGGACCGCTCCCCCGGCGTTTGGGGCTTTCGAGTTTAGCACGGCGGGGAAGGAGGGGGGGAGGGAAGGAGCCCGGCGGCGGAGGAGCCGGCCCCCAGCACTCCGCAGATACCCGCGGAGAGCCGCGCTGCGCCGCGCAGCTGCTCGCCCCCGCCAAGCGGGCGCAGCGCTACCCCGCGCAAGTTGCGCCGGGCGGTGTGGGACGGGCCGGGCCGGCGGGCGCGGAGCGCAGCGCACGGGGCCGGGGGCGCCGGGGAGCGCGGGAGGCCGCCGGCTGCTTTTCCTCGCTCCTCGCGCTGTGGGAGTCAGGATCAGGTGATAAGTGGTGCAGTTTTCGGGAAAAAAAGATTGGCTAAAATCTAACTTTTATTTACCAACAATTCATGCCCTGATGAAAAAAATAGCCCCAAAAAACCCAGTTAAATGTATCGAGCCGGAGGTAGCGTGGCTGTTTGCCAGACCTGTGATCCATTAACCTCTTTAGCTCATTGTTGGCAGGCAACAATAGCACACGAGCAAATTCTTCTATTTTAAAGACAAGCTGTTTTCTTTTCAAAGTAAACTCCCCTCTCCCGTGTTGCAATTAAAAGGGGCTTCTTCAACAATAAAAAGTAAGAAGAAAGGAATATACTGTGGGGGTTTTGCTACCTTGTGTAGAAACATTGTGCTATGCTTAAGGTAATATTACAAAGGTGGTCAGCAGCGTATGAAAAATTCTTACTTTATAACAAGGATTTGGGATAATTTTACCTTCACCATTTAATTATGTATTATTTAGGCTGTGTGTCATTTAGTTCCAGTTCTTTCACAGAGAGAAACCAAGCAGGAGCCAACACAATCAAAATTTGAGTATGAAAATAGGATGTACGGGGCCTTTTTCCCCTCCATATATGTTACGGATGTGTATATATATATATGTATATGCCCTTTAATCCAAATACATTCTGTCTGAGGTTATATATTCATACATAAATGTGTGCACAGGTACATGCTATATATATACAACCATTATATAAATAACATACTTCAAAATCATTTAAAATATTAGTATAGAAAATGAGTATAGAAAAGAAGCAAAGCTAAAAACACAGCTCTCAACCCCCTGCTGAGCGCTATAAAAAAATACTACCACTTGGAGGAGAAGTCATAGAATCACTGATGCAGAAAGAATATGAAAGTTATACCTCATACCCTATTCTTTACACAAGCAACTTAGTTAATAGAAATACATCTGTGGAAGAATGGAAGTACAATGTTTTCAGGGTTTTTTTTGGCATAGGATATTTTGACATTAGGCTGTGGTTCTAATAGCATGTTCCAAAATATTTGTTCCGGAAAGTTTGCATTCAGAGAAGTTGAATCTGTCACTGTTAAATCAAGCAGAAGAGAGTATGTGCAGGAAGGACAACTGATCCCATGAGGATCTGGGGCAAAGGAATGGCAAAGGTGACAGGGACAGGGAGTAGGGCTAGCTAGGTGACAACACTGAATACAAGAAGCTGGTATGTTACAGGGGAAACTGGGCCTGGAAACAAAATGCCATCTCACGTGGAGGAGGCAGAAGAAAGGCCTTTATTTCCTTTCTCATGGTCAGGCTGTGCCGTAAAGCACGTCCTATTGCTCGTTAGAGGATGAGAAGTGCAGGATAACACCTACATCCTCTCAAGACCTCCACACGTTGCTCCTAAATCCTCTGTCGCTTAGGAAAAGTCTCCTCCAAAAGAACAAACGTAAAACTCTGGGTAATGCTAAAAAAGTCTAAGTTCACTGAACTTACCTACTTCCTAAAGGATCTTTGTTTATTTGTTTAGCTCAAGGAGTAAGGTTTTAAGGGTGTTTTTTGTCACCCTAACCAACTCCCCAGCCATAGCCAGCTGGCACTATGCTGTCTTAGCCGGAAGAGAGAAAGGCCCAAGAGTCTTTGCTAGCTATTTTATGGTTTTAATTTGAGAAAAGGAAGTCTTGATCCCATTTTCATTAAGATCAGTAACAAAATCAACAAGTGACTGATAAACTAGCAGAATGTCTTGAGTGCAGGAGACTGCTTGGCTTCAAGAGCAGACGTTTGGGATGGGAAAGTGAGGCTTCTCACCTTTCACGTGGTGCAAAAATAGCTGATATTTGGTTGCCATTACTTTAAGGAAATACAAAGTTGAGCCCTCTGTTCTTTAATACAGTTCTTTTAAAGATTACTTCTTTTTCTACTAGAAGGTGTATTGTCCAACAGCTTTATTGTATTCATTTTCAGTACTGTAACTTGAAGGAGTATTTATCATTTTTTACAAACAGGCTTTGATGATAAAATAAAACCCAAAACCTGTTGTTCTCTGCAAAAAAGCAAAGCCAGCAACAATAGATAAGAGTGGTAGGATTTAAATGCCCAGCCTTTATTACTCTTGCTATATGTCTGCATTGGCTTGTGATCTCATTGACCCCTTTGAACCAAGTGAGCTTTTTCATACTTAAGAGGGTTTTCTAACAAGGTCAAAATATGTAAAAAAATACACTGATTGGTACAGGATGGCTACTCTTCCTTATATTGTGGTTAAGGAGCCACGATCGTAGCGTGAAGTGGTGGTGTTTTGACAAAATATGAAATTCAGTTCTCAACCCAACTTCTGACCATTAAAAGTCATGTTGTTTTGTTACAGATAGACACAATCTCAGTTGTTAAAAAATAATGTAGCTAATGGCAATAGGAATATATTCTGCCTGCATTTTCAGTTTAAAATTCAAGTTTCAGTAATAGTTCTGGCAATTAGGGTGTTACTTTATTTGTTAAATGTCCGGTCTGCTGTAAATGTTTTATGTAACCGTATCCCAATTTTTCAAACTTGCATTTTTCTT
Organism: Chionis minor; assembly: GCA_013398295.1. Lineage (NCBI taxonomy): Eukaryota > Metazoa > Chordata > Aves > Charadriiformes > Chionidae > Chionis > Chionis minor. The sequence continues at coordinate 53,344 of VZSF01010904.1, forward strand.
CATCTGAAGTGTCTCCTACCCCAACTTCTTATTAATTAGTGTCAGATTGCCTTATTTTTTGGAAAAAAAAATTGTGTCCTTCAAGAATGTAATAAAAAGTGAAGGTGTTTAAGGATCTTAGAGGATTATGTAAACCCATGTATTACAAGAATAGATATAATTTATGAGATCTAACTGATATACTTCTGTTGGGTTGGAACTTGCCATTGTAACCCACTAAAAACATGCTTCACTGATATAGTAAGGACTATATTTTTGAGCTGTCTGCATATTATTGACTTTCCCATTTTCTGCAAAGCATTATATCAGAAGTCCCTTCCCCCCATTGTTTTCATACCAGAAAAATCAATTCAAATCTTAGAAATACAAAGCAACAAAGGTAATCTAACCTTGATATATTTCAGAATTTCTACCATCGCCTTCTTTATTTTGTTGTAGCTCTGCTTTGTAGGCTTATCTGTAGCACTTGAGAGTTTTGACAACTCTTTCTAAATATACAGGAAAACATGCTAAACCGTAATAGGTTGAGAGGCAGCTTATTTAAAATCATAGTGAAATGTGACTAGCATGTTAAAGAAGGACTTTCATGTTGGGAAAAAAAATATCCAAAGATACTAGGCTTAGAATCAAATTCTGCTTTCCGGTGTCCAGGCATGACTCCTTTTTAGGAAGGAAAAAAAAAATAAAAATGTAAAGACCTAACAATTCTAATAGAAGATCAATGGATATGTGCAGAGTTATATGGTCATTTGGCAGCCATACTAGCCACGATTTTCACAGGTTTATGATATTTTTACTGTTCTGTTCAGTTCCAAATTAACATACGAGGCCTCCTGGCTCTTGTTTTTCATTCAGATAAGGATTGACAAAATAGCTGAGGTTTACATGTAAAGGAATGACTTTCAGGTATTTTACTGCCTCTTCTGAGTTTCTTCCTGACATTCTCATTATCTTACACTGCTTTTAGCTTCTTATAAGTTTGCTAAACTTCAGTGATTCAACCAGAAATTCTATTCCATTGCATATGTTTAGCTATTCTCCAACCAAATGTATTCAGATGTTGCCTGATTTTGTCTCTCCTCGTGCTGTTGTTCTTAGGCAAGAGGGTCTGTCTTTCCTCTGCTCTTCTTTTGGTTAGATCCAAAGCTGCACTGAGAAGGAGGCTGGTTCTGCTGAGCACAGGAGCGCAAGAAGTCTTCCCCAGATTTCTTGAGACCGGGTAGCTGGCAAAGATGAAGTGACAGGGATTTTAATGGTAAAAAGTATGGGAGAAGGATCTGAGACCTGGGAGGAACTGTTAACGAAGAGACTGAACTCAGATGAGTAGCTGCTAGGTGCAGGAAAGGAGCATGGGAAGAGACAACAGATCTGGCTGTGTGGCAGTCAGATGGGAAAACTATGTGAGAAGTTTATAATTTTGGATATGCTGATAAGGAAAAAGAAGAAATCTGAATACTGAAGACCGTAGCTGGCTAAGTGAAAAAAGTCAGGTGGAAACAGGCCAGTGAAGATGTGAAGATGAGAATGAAGTCCCAGAAGTGGGGGAGAGAGCGAGAGAACTGGAATAAGACATGAAGGCAGAAAAAAACCCAGAAAAGTCTGTAATACTAGAGCATACTGCCATGCAGATCTTGGAAATGAACCAACCATCCCAAACCTCAGCATTTCACTGTTATCAATAAATATCTATGAAACCTGTTGGCAAAGTGTGCTCCTCACTCTCCTCTGGTGCTGCCCTACACAAGGGGTGACCATCTGTTCCCATTGTCAAGCCTGACGTTAGCTCTACTGGCAGAAAAATGTACTGTAGATCTACCTTTCTGACCTCAGTGATGAATCTTGTTGGTACCAGGCCATCTTTTGAAATATTTATATTCATTCTTTTGTGAAGAATAGAAAAGGCATGGCAAATGTAAGGGAAGGGAAAAAAAGAAGGAAAAGGAAAGGGGAAGAAGACAACACTCTAACTGTTATTACAGTACAGTGTTACTGTCACGTATTAGGCAACGTTAGAAATGAATTTGCCTTTACTGACTCCATTCGTCTTCTCCTTCCCTACTTGTGGATATACATTATAACTTAGTTTAAAATTATAAAGCCATGTAATATTTTTTTCTTCCATCAGCATAGGACATCTATCACTGCAGAAGATGAGTCCTGCTTAATGACTAAAGAGCTGTGTAATGTTTTGTTTTATCATGGAATTGTCGACTCATGGAATGGTTTGGATTGGAAGGGACCTTTAAAGGTCATCTAGTCCAACCCCCCTGCAATGATCAGGGACATCTTCAACTATAGCAGGTCACTCAGAGCCCCGTCCAACTTGATCTTGAATGTTTCCAGGAATGGGACACCTACCGCCTCTCTGAGCAACCTGTTCCAGTGTTTCACCATCCTCACTGTAAAAAATGTCTTCCTTATATCTAGCTTAAATCTACCCTCTTTGAGTTTAAAACTATTACCTCTTGCCCTATTGTAACAGGCCCTGCTAAAAAGTTTGTCCCCATCTTTCTTATAAACTCCCTTTAAGTACTGAAAGGCTGCAGTAAGGTCTCCATTGAGCCTTCTCTTCTCCAGGCTGAACAAACCCGACTGTCTTAGTCTTTCTTTATAGGAGAGGTGCTGCAGCCCTCTGATAATTTTTGTGACCCTCCTCTGGATCCGCTCCAACAGGTCCATGTCCTTCTTATGTTAGAAGTTCCAGAGCTGGATGCAGTACTTGAGGTGGAGTAGAGGGGCAGAATCAAGAGAGCCCTTCATGAGAGGCAGTCTGTCATGAGAGCAGAGTAGAGGGGCAGAATCACCTCCCTCAACCTGCTGGCCACGCTACTTTTGATGCAGCACAGGATGTGGCTGGCTTTCTGGGCCGTGAGCACATTCCTGGCTTGTGTCCATCTTTTCATCCACTAGTACCCCCAAGTCCTTCTCAGCAGGACTAGTCTCAATCTTTGCATTCCCCAGCCTGTATTGATACCAGGGGTTTCCCCGACCCAAGTGCAGGACCCTGCACTTGGCCCTGTTGAACCTCATGAGGTTCACATGGGCTCATTTCTTGAGCTTGTCCAGGTCATTCTGGATGGCATCCCATTCTTCAGGCATGTCAACTGTACCGCTCAGCTTGGTGTCATCTACAAACTGGTTGAGGCTGCACTTGATCCCACTGCCTATGACATTGATGAAGATATTAAACAGTACTGGTCCCAATACAGATTCCTGAGGAACATATCACTGATCTCCATCTGGACAGTGAACTCTTGATGCTACCCTCTGGATGCAACCATCCAACCAATTCCTTATCCACCAAACAGTCTACCCATCAAATCTATATATCTCCAATGTAGGGAGAAGAATGTTGTGGGGAACTGTGTCAAAGACCTTTTATGTTCAGACACCTTTTAACAATTTGTTCAAACTCTACTGAGAAAAATATTATTTGCATCTTCAGAGGATTTTCTCTGATATCAGTCAATATGGCACCTGCATACCTCAAAAATTAATATTATTTTTAAATTCAGAGTGCATCCATTATTCCCATTCTAGAGATGAGAACTGAGACATAATAAATTAAAGCAAGACTATGCACCAATTTTGAGTGTAAATCTAAATTACCTAGGAATTAACATTGTAGTTGTTGAGAGGCTATTGTGTGATCACTTCAGGTGAGAGGAGAGCACTGACCCGGGCTTTTAAGCAGGGCATCCAAAAATAAAATACTCATAACTTGTGAGAAATATGTGAACAGTTCTATTTTGGTGGTTTTTCCAGCATCCTGCTGGAACTTTGCAGCAATATAAGGGGAGAGTATCCCACTCTTAATGTCACCATTCAAGTGGTTTAAGACAGAAACATTAATTGAAATGCATACTGAAACTTATTTCACTGTATACACTATAACATTTTTTAAAAAAACAAACCTGTAGAGAGAAAACAGATGTCAGCATTGTTTAAGACACGTCCCACTTTACCCCCAGGGATAAGTCATCCTGTGCACTGATGAGGAGAGGTCCTGTAGAAACAAAAAATACCTTCACAATCCATGTACGAGGTAAGCTGGAACCCATCTATGCTTTAAACTTAGATTATAACTGAGCATTAGTTCTTCAAGCATAGCGAAAATCTAAATGCCAGAATAATCTGCTACTGAAAAGTTTGCTGAACATTTATTTTGGAGCTCAACTGGAACAGTTTTTCTACTGTCTAGAAGTGCCTGGGAAATTTCCAGCTTTGGAGTTGACAGCCCACTTCACTTTTGCTGCTGTTGTCACATTATTTTGAGCACTTAAAATATTGCACTTATAGGGGGAGAAAGGATCCAAGCAGAGCTGAAGAAGAGGCAAATCGTTTGGAATTCCAGGGGGCTTGGAAGCCTTTGCTTCTCTCTCCAGGTTTTCTAACAGCGGTGATGCCAGGATAATGTTTCTTGTTTTCTGATTCGGAGCAAACATTTAAGAAAAAGTAAAATATGACCATTTCTTCCTTTACTGTCCACAACAAGAAACTTCTTTTGCTAAGTTATATCTTCAGAGAATTTCAACAGGATGCGAAATGTTACAGTTATTTTCATATTCTTTTTCCACTGAACCTGAAAACCAAAACCCTTCAGATTAACAAGGACTGATTGATATACAGTAGGGGCAGGCCTCCTTTTTCTCTGCTAAGAGCCACAGGTGGGGACAGTTATCTGTGGGAAGTATTGTAAGAATCACCAAATGAGTACTTCCTCTGAACTGATTTCTTGTCGGTCAGGAATTGCTCTGCTACACTAAGATAGACAGTCACCTCATTCATCTAGAATATTCCCAGAGCAGTCTAGTTAAGGTCAGGTCTGTGAGGAATAGCACTCAGGACATCAGGGTTTTTTTGTCATTTCTGTAACCATCAGCGGTTTTCCAGGTTTACCAGTTCTGTTTGAGCCACGCTGCAGACTGCTGCTCTGAACTTTGACTGAGCCACATGCCTATTTGAATCCACAAATCTCGATCACAGCGGAGATATGTTGCAGAGCTGGGCCCTCTGCTTTTCTCTGTAGAATTCAGAAAACTCATCATGCACATCTTGGCTCCCTCTCCTTGCTGATGTGTTTTCGTCCTTGAACTGACGATCCACAACAAGCTCTGGACAATGGAAATGGCTGAATTTCTTTAACTCAGACTCTAGGTTTATGGAAAAAAAACAGTAAATATATACGAGTATGTGTTGAATAATGTATTTCAAGAGCTGCATGTGAGCGTGACTGTTTACATTTACTTCCATATTTAAGAGATTTTTTTTTGTTTTTACAAATCCAAACACTCAGCATCACATGCTTAGTAAATTTGCATTTCATGATACATGTAGCTGGCAGAAATAGAGATAAGTGGCACCTGCATTGCAGGTGACATCTTATAAAGTGTACGTTGTCCTTTTAGATGCCATATTTAGAAGCTGGTGTACAAATTAATCTTTTAAACCCAACTTTGGAAATCTGATCTTTAGTGTTGCTTAGTTTTCCCTTAAGAAACACACATCACTAGACACATGCATTCTGTCTCTGTATATTTCGGTATTACAGAACCATAAATTACCCGTTTAGAGTAATTTAGAAGCACAGGTGCCCCTGGAGTCCTGCTGATGAGAATGGAAAGCGCATGTTTCATGTATCCCATTTCCCTCCTTGCTCAGGCATATACCAAATAATCCCATTCACAACGGGATTAGATCTACCAAGATCTCTTTTAAAAGTTTTTTTCCTATGTAATCTAACGGGAAAGCCACTGTAAAATTTGCTCGGCATAATGGCCGGAAGCCTTTTTGATTTCCACCTCAACTTCTTTATGTCCATCTAGAATGTTTTTTGTTTCAGCATTGTCATTTAATGAGCTCTTCTTTCCTTTATTTATCTACTGATGTATTTGTGGACCTCATTCACCTCCCTGTGTTCTTCATTTTTCTACACAATTTTCTACCAGGAAAACAGTGTCAGGCTCAACCTGAAAATTTGGCCTCTGCTGCTGTTTTCTTCCATAGCCTTGTCTGCACCTGTTCTCTTTCAAGCTTAGCTTTCCGGACCAAAAAACTTAGTACTGTATTGCAGGGAAGGTTAAACCAGGGACTAGTGTAATGTTACCGGTGCTTGCTTGCCTCTCATAGATTCACCTTTTGCAATACATTTTCAGTTTGCATTTGCCATTTTTATGCTGCATCATACTGGCTGTTCATTCATTCAGAGGCTGACTATCACATCCCATTGCTACAAATAACTTCCAGCTGATGAGCCTCCAGGATACTGGAGAACTTTTTGTTATTAGCTCCACTTGCACAGCCTTGCATTTCCATCTAGTCCTGTTTCTGTTTGTCCAGATCTTTTGGTATTCTCTTCCAATCTCCTCTGTGCTAGCTTCCACATTCATAGCATCAGCAAACTTTTATCATCATAGATGTAAAACTATGCCAGATTGAAAACAATAAGCCAGATGAGTTCCAGAATCATATTCTGAGGAACTTGACTAGCAACCACCTTGATAAGACTGTCTGAAACATCTGTGTGCTGCTCTCTCTAAAAAAGCATCTTTGTCATTTTTACAATTTCTCAATTAATGCTAATCTTTTTTCCAAATATACTAATAGTATACCAAGTGCTACTATATACCTATCCAATGACTAAATAGAAAAATCCACTACATTGTCTGGGAAAAAAAGTTATGTTGTCAAAGAAATGTATGGATAAGGAAAAATCTCATAATAGTTTTGAAGGAAAGAAGGGGCCGTTGTCACATTGTTTTCATTGCAAAGAAAATGCTTTTTTTTTTTTTTTTTAAAAAAAAAGCAAACAACAAAAAACCTCCACCAAACCTATTTGTGGGTGGTTAGATATTCGAGCAAAACAAAACTTATGATTTTGAGGCTGGAATAGTCAAATACGAAATGATATGGGGGGATTCTATGAAATCAAAGTGATCCTTTCTAGTTCCCCATCTGTGGATGACTGTAGCATTCTGAGAAACTTACCTCTTGAGCTGAACTTTTCAATGAGTTAGGTGAATCCATGGTCTTTCACCAAAATCCAAGAGTGACTCTGTCACTGATTTCAGCAGAATCAAGATTAACTAGTAGCAACAAATAAGTTACTTTGTGAAAAGTCACTAAATCAAACCAGATCTCTTGTAAGAGGAGAGAGAGGAATCAGGGAACAGACTAATTTCCCCTGGAATTTAAGAAAAACCCAACTGCCTTTTGTTTTGTTTTGAAGAGCTCTAAAGCAGCTGTGATGTAAAGAGTAAAAAAGGCGTAAAGTAGGTCATGACCTAATCAAGAATCATCTATAATTGGGGTTGTTTAGCCTGGAGAAGAGAAGGCTCTGGGGAGACCTTATAGCAGCCTTCCAGTATCTGAAGGGGACATACAGGAAAGCTGGAGAGGAACTTTTTACAAGGGCACATAGTAATAGGACAAGAGGTAATGGTTTTAAAGTAGAAGAAGGGAGATTTAGAATAGATACCAGGATGAAATTTTTCACCATGAGGGTGGTGAGGCACTGGAACAGGTTGCCTAGGGGAGCTGTGGAGGCCCCATCCCTGGAAGTGTTCAAGGCCAGGTTGGATGAGGCTTTGAGCAATCTGGTCTAGTGGGAGGTGTCCTTGTCCATGGCAGGGAGGGTTGGAACTAGATGATCTTTAAGGTCCCTTCCAACATAAACCATTCTGTGATAATATATAATAATTTCATAAATATTATCTGAAGTCCTGTAGGCAAGATTACTCCGTTGGGCAGTGATTTTACAATGTTCCCATAAGATCTTTTTACCAATTAATTATGCATCTCAGAACATATAAGGTAGGACATATGTTGTTTCCTACCCATTTCTATTACATTTTCTGTCAACATAATTCATATATCTGTATTCCTTTTTTGACTGATCATATATATTTCATAGAGTTTGAAATGGATTATTAAAACATTCATTTATGTTGTATCTTTTGCACGCAGCTGCATGAACTGCCAGTGTTACCAAGTCTTGATGAGGTGGGTTTTTTTCAATAGCTCAGGCTCTTTTGTAGCTTTATATGCGTATTTCCCACAGAGAAACAAATGTTCTCATGTTCAGCCTAAATAAGCATTTTAGCAGGCATAAGTTTTGCTTATTCTCGTCAGAGCAAAATTAGATATTAATCCACTGCCAAACAGAGTTTACAAGAATGTAATTCAGACACCAGATTGCAAAGTGCTTTTAAGTACTCCTGCACTATTTCCCTAAAGAGATTGGTCTCTTAACACGCTGAGAGGGAAAAGCTATAGAATGCACAGTGGAAATATGGAGAATATTTCTTCCCTGTTAATTTATTGTAGTGAATTGACATAATGAAAGGTGACAAATAGGTCTTTTTTATCATCCATACAGTGCTTCCCATTAAAATATGGATGTTTTCTGTATGAGGGTCAAGAGTAACACATTTAATTACACAAAAGCTATGTGGTGTGTGTTGTGAATGTAATATGGAGTGCAAGAGAAAATGTACGGTGTAGTGCTGAGTAAAGTATTAAAGGGGTACCAGAGGCCTACACTGTAAAGGAGAGCCTCTGCAGAGTTTGAACTTCTTGAAAAAAGATTTTTTTTTTTTTAAAGGTAGCAGCGGAAAAGTTACATAAAGATTTTGTCTTGAGTGTTTCTTCTATCTTGTAGGACTGAATTTCTTGCTGCCATTACAAATTAGAAATTCGTACACTGAAATATCCATACCTAATATATAGCAATATAGGCTATTCATTGTTCTCTCTCTATACATATAAAATATGCACATATATTAAAAAAAAATAGTAAAATATTTCTAATTCAAATCTTCACTGAATTTGATGAGAGTAAAATGGACATGAATTCAAGCTTCTTCATTTTAACTTCTTGTATCAAAGCTCATACTTCCATACAAGTATGGAACTTCAGAACTTACCATGTAACCTGTCTAAAAGAAAAGTGACAGTCATTAGCATTGCTCATTCAGTAAAAAACATCTCTATAAACAGCTTCATATGAATAAACTATAGCAAAAAAAAGTGTAATTTTTTCATGTTATATACAGTTACAGTTATTTCATATACGTTTTTTATCAGCAAGCCTAATAGAAACAGAGTGAAAATATAGGCAAGATTCAATAGTTAAAGCATGGTGAGCATCGTTAATTAAAGCATTTTCTTACTTGATTTTGTTGAGCATGATTCAATTTTTCTAGTGGTTAAGTCCCTGAGGAAATGAAAATTACCATACATAATGCAACAAAGGTAGGTATCTGTGAACTTTGAAATAAATGCAATCTTGAAAAAAAATGTAAATACAAAATAAATCAAGTATACTCATCTGCAGTTTACATACTTCTGCATGACATTTTCATATGTTTCCATTTTTTTGTTCACTTTTCTTTATATATGAGTATATATATAAAGAAAACAAAATCAGTCGGTTCTTCTTTGTCTAAGAAAAGGTTTTTGTAAAGGTCACTGGGACTTCAAAAAAACATACCTACTTCTGGGTTAGTGAGCTCACTGAGGATCTGCTAAGTCCAAGGCCATCTTAGGCCAGTTGTTTGCAGAGAAAAATTTTTCTAGGATGCAGGGAGCATCACTGATCCATTATTTTTACTGGAGAATTTTTGTCCCAGATTCGGGAGCTTTTAGTCTTTCAGATTATTTCTAGCTATTTCTTGTGTTTTGCTTCCCTGACAAGCGAGAAGAAGCTGTACTGCAGTGACATCACAAATGGCTGAGCACAACCTTCATTGCTGCCTTAAGCTAAACAGGAGGCGTTCACAGGTCTTGCTAACAGTCTAATTTGTATCTGAAGTCTGTTACTGAGGCATTTTTCTTTTCCATCACACTCCTTCCCTTTGCTTTGTCTTCTTTACATGAAAGAACCTCAATAATTTTAATGTTTATAGAGCACTACTACTTCTTAAACTAGTTAGCTTAAATGAAACCAAAGCTAACATCACAGCATTTGCACAGCAAGTGTTATTTAAAAACTTGTTTTTTTTCACTCCTTGCATGCACAAGATTACACACAGTTTAAAGAACTACCTGGATGCCTGTCTTTCAAGTACACAAACATCAGAATGTTTTATTTTAAAGAGTAAAATTACCTTATCTCAAAGAATTAAGCTGTTAGAAAGCTTTACCATCCACCAAGATCCACTGGCACAGAACTTTATCAGAGTGTGGGACATTTGGCTAAACAAAATAAGCAGACCTAATGGGTCTAGAGTCAGTATTTTCTTTCAACAGTTATTTCTGCTTCTTTGCAGAAACCAACCTTTTTGTGTTTTACTGTTCAGGGTCTTTTATTTAAAGTGCTTTGTCATGTGCTTCTGCTCTAAGACCCTCTGTTTTGAGTACTGACCCTTCGTAGTTCATAAACCTTTTGGATTTATGTTATAATTTTCTTTGAAGTCATCACACAAATTGATATCTTTTAGTTTAATGCAATTTAATAACACAAATCCTTTAGACCACTAGTTCTTATTCACTTCTTTTTTGTGTCCAGATCATCTTTTAGTGCCTACATTTAGTTTTTTTCCCTGTATCTGAGTATATTAACTGACGGTACTACTGCATAATGGCAGGAGGCTATCTGAATGGCTTAAGCAATCTCTCTCCAAAACACAGGGATCATGTTCATGCCATGAAACCACAGAGAGCATTTGTGACTGTCTCGATATTTGAAGGTCAGGAAAACTGGTGTTACAGAGCCAAGGAGAACGGGGTAGCCCAGCCTACCTACCCCTGTGGCGCCCCACAGCCAGGGAGACATCAGCCACAAGGGAAATAGTTAAGGATGACTGTGAATGAAGTCTGCTTATTAAAAGGGTTGCTGATGAGCAGAGTGCCCTTCACCAAATGGAAGAACCCAGTTGTTAGGAGAGGGTTGTGTGTGTTGCCCAGCCCTTGCGAGGCCGGGGGAAACCTTGCCAGCCAGGTGAGGGGCTGAGTGGGTGAGCTGAAGGGCTTGAACAGCCAGATGTGAGGAGGGTTGTACAGCCCGTCAAGGCACTGTTAGCTGAGAGAAGCCGTCAGAGGGTACCTGAGAGAGAAATTCTGCTTTTACGATCCATAAAAGAGAAGGGTGGTTTTGTCCCCACCATTTCTTGACAAGTTAACAACTAATCTTGAAGGGTTTTATTCTGTGTAATTAACACGAAGAATGAAGGGTATTAATTCAGCGGCGTGTACTGCTACGGTAAAATATTTTAGGCTTAGGCAGAAACGGCAGTGTGGAAAGTCACTGATACCCTTGAACACACAGCAGCTACCTAACCCTATGTATCGATAAGCCCATGTAGCTGCTGCTGCTCAATCAGACAAATCAGAGCTGTCCCTTGCAACCTGAATAAAGAGCAGCAATCATCTCTTTAAAATTAAGGGCTGCTTTCATTTCAGGGGTGCTTACTCTTTTTTTGTAAATAGATTTCTTCATGACTGTTAAAAGTGGTCAATCTATTACATTTATTTTGTGTCACATAGTGCCCTTTTATGTGACTCTCTCTTCATATCTGTTCGCTCCAATATTTGGTACTATCTTATGAAAGTAGTATAGTAACAACAATCAAGGCAGAAAGCAAGTTTTTGAAACATAGTGGCAGACACAATAAATACTTATTTTTCATATTAAGGCACATATGTCTTCGTGAAATAATTATATACAGTTTTCACCTGAGGGTGTGGTATACCACTGAAATAAGTTCACTAGGGCTTATTGTAAATGGTATTTTTGCAGCTTGTTTCGTTACACTTTTGTCATTCTGGACTTGATTTAGAAAGAGATTCATGGAAAGTCATAATTATTTTAAGAAGGCAGCAGGGAAAGTGTTCTTTCACCATGTCTATAAATCTTTACTTATGCTCTACAGAGAACTCTGCTCCCTATGTCTGCTTTAACAGTGTAAGAGGAGTATATCATAATACCTTGTCAGAGCTTCGGGAATCTTTATAATATGAGATCACAAGTGGAGACAATTTCATTGTAATAGTCCTGGCAACAAAGGAAAAAGGATACCAATTCTGCTGGCACACTGACAGGATAGCAAGGATATGTTCTTTCATAGACTTAAAATATGTGTGGGATTGGGATGTGTGTGTATATATATACACATGTACATATAGACACACATATATATGTATAGTTAAAAAGCTAGTCAATCTGAGACTTAGAGAAGGAGATGACTACTGAAAATATGCTCTATATTTGGGAGGAAAACAGAATGTAAAAATTGTCCCCCTCAGAATGATAAATAACTACCCTTCAGAAGAACAAAACGCTGTTTCTCCTGATGAAGTTCGCAGAAGATAGCAGCTTGGGCTATTGCTTTTCATTCTCCTAAATATACATTTTCAAAGGACAATTTTCCTTTTCTTTTCCTTTTCTGCAAGGAACTATCCCTTTGTAAGGCTTACAGCCCATCAGAGAAAAAATGTAATTCTGGTGGTTAAATATGGACACAAATTTCTTGTGGAGGTTAGGGAATCTTTTTCCCTGGAAATTTGGAGAGCAGTGTAGAGAAATAATTGTCAAGATTTTTTTTAGGCACAGCTAATTCTGCTTTCGTTAGCAGTTAAGCTAAATGATTTTTTATGGACCTTCCACATTTTTATTTTTTTTAAGCTCCTTATGAGATCATGCTGGTAAGCAAAAACACATGAAAGCTATTCATCAAAACCACTTTGTTTTAAGAGCATCACAATATTTACTGCCTCTGTTTATGTAAAGTTACCTTATGGTCATTTGCAAGGAATTAGATGTCCAAGAATGGATATCTCAAGGACCTGTCTATGGTCTTAGTGGCTGCTCTGCAAGATACGTGTGTTGGGCGGTAAACACTGTATTCTGAGTGCATATTAATGATATGAGGTGAAAATGAAATAAAAAGAAACCAAAATATTCAAATTGCTGGATTCTGACATTCAGACATTTAATTTTCATACATTATTTTTAAAAATGGGAGATCTAAATAGTAATAAAAAAAATCTAGAGAAAGCTGAGAAAGCTAAAAAATTAGGTCAGTCAGAAAAAACAGTTGGAGTGGCAATATATTTTTGATGGGTTCCATCCTACAGTTTTCAGATATGTAAAAAGCCCTGAATATTTTAGTGATTATGTAAAGAAAGCTTTATCCATTGCTATAACAGATATTTAATGTATAGCTCTATCTCCTTTCTTTTCCTTTTTTTTCATTAGCAGCATGACTAAGAAAAATTAAGTTCTGTCACTCTTGCCTCATATTTTTTTTTTATTCTTTAAGTGTGAAAAACATATATAGTGTAAGTGTGTATCCTTCCTGAGTGAAAAGTTTGCAATGAAAACCATTTTATTTACACGGGGTAAAATCTGGGAGTATTCTTTAATTTCAGTCTTTCATAATGGTCTTGCAACTGAAAAAAAAAAAAATTATATGTAGGAGATTTATTCTGCAGATTAAATCACTTATGATTTTTGTTACCTCAATAAAATATAAACAAGTAATAATTTTGCTGAAGCATGGTATACTTAATTTGACAGTTTAGGAAAATATGTAATCTTCTGGTTATTACAATACTATATACTTAGAGCATTCAGTATTGCAATGTGAAAATGTTGTCTTTGTAAAGTGAAAAATAGCCTTTCTTTACAAGATATCCACACAACAAAATTCATTTTTCCAACAAAATTTATATAAAAAATGGATGTGTATCTAATGATTTCCTGATGCTAGGTATAAATATGCTGTATATAGTTTGCATATACTTGAATTAACAAAATACTGCTATAATTATAAAAAAATTTAAACATGTATCTAAAGACATTTAGTGAAAAGAATTAATTTTATCATTTTTCCTCTTCTAAATTTCAGAAGTTTTCCGAAATCTCAGTAGAAATAAGAACAGCTGTTACAGCCCTCCTTCATGATTGTACAGCTTTGATACCTCAAAACCCAAATGAGTTCTATCATAAAATACCTTTGCCCAATTACTACTTAACCTAACTGCTGTCAAGACAGAGAATTTCTCTCCAAAGACACTGACTGACTGACAGAAAAAAAATAAAGAAAGAAGCACTTGACGTCCGAATACAGCAGAAATTTGGTTTTGTAAGGGTCTTTTTTTATGTAATAGGGCTTTGCTAAAAGATCTTATTAATAGTTTTTGTTTCCAGCAGTGTGCAAGTAGAGGCATTGGTGCCACTGGCTAGAGGCACTAGAATTTCTAAGATCTAGCCAAACATATGATTGCCACAAACTTGGGAGAACCTGCTTTTGTAAGACTCTTGCTACTCCTTACCAGCCTAATTTGTATTACCGGTTCTTTAATCCTCCTTCTCCTATTATCAATGACTTAGTGAGACCTGGTCACTTTTAAAATCATGAAGATGTCCCAAAGTGTTAAGTAATGATTGTTGGCATCAGAAATATTCTGTGTGAATCTGCTTATTTTTTCATGTTCCTTAAAGAAAGATCATAATGAGATTCATTGTGTCTTGTTTAAAACCTTTCTTACATCAAACTTCAGTAGGTTCAGATATAAAGTTTTCTTTTTTCCTCTAGATGCTGGTCTCACACCAGAGGCAATTGGAAATCTCGTAGACCTAAGTCTGTGTAGTGGTCCCCAATCTTGAGACTGAAATAACAACTTATATCACTCAGCCCTGCTGAAAATAACAAGTAGAGTCAAATCAATCCACCTGAGGATTCTGGCGTAGCTGCCATTCGGGTTAGGACACAGCCCTTCTCATACTCCAGATAGATATACCAAAGAAGTGTTGGTTCATTATGGTTCAAAATCATTACTGAAACAGATCATTTGCCAAAGTTAATGGAAAGTGCATTTCTCTAAGGACTATATACGTGTCACATGGGCAGGACTAAGCTATTTCCATCTGCTCTCAAGTCTTAGTACTTATCTTCTGAAAAGGATCAAACTTTACAATATATTTTCCTTAATATCTATATATGTGATGTTTTTCGTAATTAAAAAAAGTACAACTCATTTATATTTTGTATGTGTGGGTAGTTGAATAAATAAACAGAAGAGAAAAGGCTTGCATTCAACCATAACAGGCTTTCAAAGCAATTTCAAAGAAACAAACATCATATGTCATGCCTTTTTTTTTTTTTTTAAGTGATATGCCAAGCTGCTCAAGGTTGGGTTTTCATTCCTCTGGTAGTGAGATAGCTGCTATGTTGGGTAGCTCTCCCATATAGGTGATTTAGGCAAGACTACTGTTTGGTGCATTCAAAACGGAATTGACAACCAGTTCAGGGAGAGGAAGAGTGGGTTTCTAATATGAAAAATTGTCTGCTTCCTCGAATTTTACCAGTCACGTCATGTTACATTAGACAGTGTAACAGAACATTAGCTGTGTAATGAGACATGACTTCTAAAATGTAAAGGAGAACGCACTTTCAGATTGGCTAGTCCTGTTGAAAGTGATAGCTTGCATCTAATCTGCAACGCTTATAGATATTATGCAAAACAGCTGTTTGTGAATTCCAGATTGTTTGGAAGTTGGAAGAAGTGTCAGATACAGCATCAACTTCTCAAAACATTTCTGTATCTCACCTTTGGTTTCTAGATAAAAGGAAAGTTTTGAGAAACACAATTATAAGTTATTTTCATTTAATGCTTGACAGTTTTTCTTTGATCCTTTGGGTCAAAACTTCAACTGAATTAAAAGATATTTAGTTTTACTGAAGTCAACAGAGCTTCAGGCATTTAAAGATTTTTAAATCCAGTTGATTTTACAGAGGTGCAACTGCATAAAGTTTTAGAGTACTTAACAATGCAGTAGTTAACAATGTCAGTCCAAAATTATTTTCCTTGTTATGTTCTCTTGTTTCATAGAAAGTCTTGGCAGAAATTTTATCAGGAAAGAGAAAGGCAGAGATTTTAATTTCTGATTATTTTGAGGAAAGGTCTGACCCTTGAACTTCAAGGAGTGAGGTGTGTTCTGTAACTACTGAGTTGCTAGATATTTTGAGGCATGCTAGATGGTCTCCTCTGTTCCATGACAGATTTCAAAAGGTTTTCTTTCCTCTCCTTTCTCAAACACTAGTAAACAAGAGCAATTTTCAGACCCCTGATATTTTTGTGTGTTATAACTATGGTTCTCACCCGTATCTCACAGCAAATCAAACCAAGTGTTTCAAAATTTGAACATTTCTAATATTTTGTCTTTGCAGTACTCGTACTTGTCACAGCAATGCTCTGCATCACTCAGGAAGCCTCTAGAACTTGATCACGTTCATAAATTGCATTTTGTGTCTGGAAAGGGGGAACAAAGTGGTTGGTGTCTCATAATGGACCCTTAAACACTAGGCACTAGATTTATGTTTTGACTGTGTTGAATAACACTGACACAATAAATGATGAAAATAATCCCAGCAGTGGGAATATGAGATTAATTTGCTCAGTAGGAAGAACACTAAAAAAAGAAAAAATTACATATATGAAAATGCACATTTGGAGAAAGTCAGGAGATCCAAGCTTCTAATGCTATCAAATCAATCTGCTCATTATGTCCCTTACATTTAATATTTAGAAAAATGATTCTACTTTCAAGCACTCTAGTTTATTCAGAGTGCTGCCATTTTATTAAGATATGTGTGGTACGCAAACCTAACTTCTTCTGAAATGACTAGGAATAGTCAATCTCATAAACAGCAACTCATATTTAGAACAGGAAAAAAAACCGAGAAAAAAGAGGTTGACTTTTGCAATGCTGATTGAAGATGAACATTTAGAAGGAAAATGGAGCAGACTGAGTCTATGAACTGTTATGTATGTAGTTTTTTGTGAAAGTTTCTCATTTATTATTACTGTACAATTACAGTCTTACATATCTATACCAACCATAATTTAGCATCAGTGTAGATGAATTACCAATACTTGGCTTCCTCTGAGCAGAAAATACCAAACTGCTGATCTGAATTATATTATCAAGCAATGTACAAGTTTTTAGCTGTTCTGCCTTTATTCACATCTTGGGAACCACATTGCTAAATCCTCACATGGTATCTTGAAAGAGCACCCTTTTAGGACTATATTTTTTCCTACATATACTTTTTATTTAAATTGAAGATGTCTCTGCTTAACTTACATTTTTAATAGCAGTGTAATCCTTTGGGTTCTTATTAGGTGGAATCCAAGCAAAAAATTCTTTCATCTGCTCTGCTGTACAGATCTTTTATTTGAAGGGTAAAAAAATCTCTTTTATATTTGCAGTTGCGGTTACAGACTGATATGCTGATGTCTTTATATTGGCAAAAAGACCAAGTTTTATACATGCAGTTGAAGTCACAGTCAAACAGGCAAAAAAAGAGAGGGGAAAATAACATATGGTTTCTTTGGATCCTCGTATAAAGTTCTGCACCTACAGACCTCTTGGAATTTGTAGTCATAGAACAGTTCTTTCTCCAAGTTCTGGTACCTTTTAGAAGCCTTGCACTGGAAAGAGATCCAGAAGTGGGATTAGCCATCAGACCATGTTTAGGACATAGATACTGTAGTTGTAAAGGGTATTTTATCGTAAAAAGATAGATCCAAAAGACTGCATGCCTGACCTTATGTCCAGCAAGACAATTTGTTTACAACTTCTCAATATAGATGTCATCATGGAAGGCATTTAAATATACAAAAGCAGAATTTGGAACTGTATTGTCAGGGCAGCTCATTAAAGCCAAGAAGGAAAGCCATTATAGACCCTGTCTGAAAGCCATCTTTCCTAGTCTATTGACTTAGGCTGCTGACCAGAAATTGGCTAACTGTGATGTCTAGACTAAGTGAGAGCTAGAGGCAGCTGTCACTGATAAAAAAGAAAAAAGAAGCAGCAGGAAAAAAAAGCGATACTGGAAAAAAGAGTAAGAGTCATTAAGTTATTAAGCTATATAATTGCAGGATCTCTTTTCCATCTAAAATAATAATAATAACAATATTATTGTTATTGTTATTGGGTTATTTTTTAAATTTCTATTATTGTCATTATTATTTACACAGGTAGATGCGCACACATTTTAGTTGCAATGGATTTCATTGTAGTATTACTAATGAAATATGCAGTGATTTTTGTGGGAGTGCAACATCTTACAAATCACTATATAATATACAGATACAGAGTCTTTCTCACTGCAGGCAATAAAATAAAACAAAAAACAAATATAAAAAATCTAGGCTACATAATTGAAGTTCCTCTTCATTATTCTGACATTAGCTAGCCTCAGGCTTTAGAATCTGCTCAATTGTAATGAATCGTTAAGATTTTAGTTGGACCAAGGAGAAGATAACACCTCATTGTACTTTGTTGTTTGCAAGATTTTAACAAAATAACATCTGCTATCTTAGATTGTGGATGATTTAATTTTTAAACACTTGTTCCCAACCTTTAATTTTCTGCAAAACAACCACATAAATTATTAACTCATCTATATTTCCTCAAGGCGAGCTAGACTTAAGGTCCTTCATAAATATTTTAGAATTCGACTGCAAAATAAACAAAAACTCTCACTTAACTTTTAATTGAAAGTCCCAACAACCAGCAACAGCGTCATCAGTACCAGTAAAGATAAAATTTCAGGTAGAAGCACATTTTTGTGAAAGGATCCAGAAATTCAATGTTCTTTGCACCATTTGCAAAGCATGCATTTCATTAGCGATAAATGCCAGAAAAAAAAAAAAGGCCGAGTGTTCAAATCTAATCCAGTCTTGACCTGAAAGGATCTCTACTGGTTCCCAGGAGCATGGAGCGCAGCACACATGTACACCTGTGTATACGCTTTCTCCAGGAAGACATCTGTCAGTATGAATACGCTGTACTCTCCAGGCCCGAATCAGAGTTGCTGTTTAATTCTGGCGTTGGATCTGAGAAGCGAAGGCATGCTCAAGCTTCAGGGCTAGCCTACCATAGTCGCAGCTGCCAACTTCTCCCCTTTGCCCAATGGAGCTGTTCTAGTAACTGTGGATCACTGCATTTACTATAACTCACCCCATCACCAGAGCAGTCCTCACTGTTGGGTAAAACAGCTCTCTCAACCCTTTGGAGTGGTGCAGAGATCACAGCAAAATTAAGATCTGGCTCCTGTGAATCAACACAAATCTGTCAACAACCTTTTTTATATAGTATTTTCTTTTTGCAAAAAGTGTGCTTTTCCATAAAATTTGTCAGGATCTTTCCCCATACTGCACGACAAAAATACTTTAGAAACATATTTCAATGTTTTCATGGTTCGGTACCTCTTTGAGATAGATCTAATATTTTGAAAAGATATATAGTTGAATTTATGTATTTAGGCATAAAAATAATCTTTAGAAACTTTTTTTTACCCCCTGAGATAAAATCAGTTAATTGATTTTGAAGGTGCAGGTCATACCTAACTTCATTTAAGGAATAATTTTATGAAGACAGTAACTAAATAGAAGTTTCAGTCATTATTCCAAAGGAAGGGAAAGAATAAGATTCTGCCATAAAATAAAAAAACTGAGGGTCAGTATTTTCAGTTTTCCTCTAGAAATGTAATAAAATTATTTCCCTAAGAGAAAAAAACTTGATGAAAATCCAAGCCTGTGTAAAAGCGGAGAAATCAAAATATTCTGCACAGTATGGAAGAGATTCAGCTGTAACTAATTCTGCTCTTTGCTTTCTCTTCCAGTCCCACACAGAGCATATTAGCCATTGTTTCTCATAGGTATGGACTCTATGGGTCTGACCAGCTTTCATCTTCCCAGTGCTGTCCAGAACTAATTCCAAGGAAGTACACAAAATACAGGGATGTGAGAGCGTGGTAAGGAAGATTTAAAACAGGCCCATGGAAGTATTCCTCCTGCCTTGCCATATGGATATTGATTTCTCTCCCTCAGGCTGAATATAATTGCCTGCTCTAATTTAGCATTGATCTACCCACCCAAGTTTCTTAAAGCACTACACAGGCATCAATTAAATTGTTCCTAATACCACCTTTGTGAAGCGGGATAACTATAATTATTCACACTTAGAAGATGGTGAGGGGTGAAAAGTGATTTGTCCTGAGCTATGCAGTGAAATAAGCCAGGATTAAAGCATGAGACAATTATACCATGTCATGTGCCCATTATCAGATCATTCAGAGTTTTTCTAAAGGCAAAATATTTGCACATCTAATGATTTGAAATTCCAGTGAAAAATACTTGGTTAGATAATGAGTGTACAATGACTGCTGCTGATCATATCAGATGTGCTTATTGCCTTGACTTCTCTCCTTTCTGGGATTTTTCCACTGTTTTATTTTTTCTCTTTGTCTTCTATCCACTCTGCTTAAAATGTAAGAGGCTTTTATTTCATATCCTTCAGCTTTTGTCACTTGATTGTTGTTTTATTCCCAATAAGAACTTTTGTGCATTATTGCATGCAAGAAGTAACACCTCTTGCTGCTGAGGACAACAAAGTGGTTTTGCCACTCTGCTTTTTAGTGTCATTTTATTTAGTAGTTCAAGAGAAATCAGTTAGGGTGCTAATGAGGAGAAAAAAGTACAAAGTAATTCATATACACATCCAAGAGTTCAGAAAAATTACAAGTTCTAGCGTATTTACTGGGAAAGCCCGATGCTAAAGCAACTCAGGCATTAGATAAGTCTTTGAACCAAATAGCAATAAATCGAAGTCAGGCTGGATATCAGTTTGAATTTGGGCAGCTCCTCTACACAATATATGACTTGTAGTCAAGGAAGAGAAAAACACAAACTCCCCCCCAACCCCCCAGCACACTGTTAGAAGGCTTGTAACTTGTGCAAGCGCAAACATTTACAGATATGTTCAAATGTAAGGTGGACATGACTTTTAACATTCTGATTCTAGCTTTACCTGAGAAAGAAAATCATATTGATATTGGAATGCTGTACAATATGTACAAACTTTAATTATCAGCTATGTTACGGTGCTCAATGGTTACACAGAGAAACCACAGAAGGTCAATAACACAGTACTTATCATTATTTGACCTCATTTTCTACACTGCTTGGCTTGAACAATGTAAGTCTTTGCATTTTTGGCTGAGAAATTCCTATTTAAGACTCCCCTCTGGGCTGCACTTAGGGCCTTGGATTAGCTTTAAACATGTTTATAATATGAGCCAAGTTGCTTTAGGCTTCACTGTTAACATTCTAGGAAATTAGGGACATAGAGTATAAACTCCTCAGGCTGTTTCTTCTGAAGCATACATTTTTCAGCATAGGAGATACAGAAGAGGTTAATGAATTCACTCGTACCTCTTGATGAAGCAAGGCGATGGAAATTAAGCCGTATTTCCCTGCTCGGCCCTTACAAATGGATAAGTGTAGTGTTTTTTAGTCTGGAGGTTTTTTTTGTGTGCGTGTTTTGGTTTTGTTTGTCTGTTTGTTTTAAATAGGACCTAGTCCCATAGCCTTCTTCCAAAAGACTAATTTGAGGTGATGTTTGTGCCTGTCTGAGGCCTTTTGTGAAGGTAATGACATACAAAGGATTGAAAAGATCCAAGCCAAAAGTTTTGACTCCCTCTTCTATATACAGAAATATGTGCTCTCTCTATGTGTCTTATCTATATGATGATATATTCTGCTGTATTGGACTTTCTAATCTTTCCAAGCGATGGGCCTTGGTGCAAACTGTCCCGCTTGCCTGCAGCAGCGGGAGGCTACATTAGTCTACAATGTACAGCCTGACAAAACTGCACCACGCTAGAAATATCATTATTTTTATGCGCTTACCCCCATTACAATACAGGGAATCACATCTGACATTGCCAGAGAAAATATAAGCCTATCACAATCTGTCAGCATTTACTGCATTTTAAGCTCTCCTGGAAACACATCTGAGTCCCAAGTTGCACAATTACGATGAAGCTCCAGCGTGAAGCCCTCCTTAGCAAAACCATTTCTAGGAGCAGCTGCTGCTTCTCCGTAGCTCCAGCATTAACCCAGAAGAGAAGAAAGCCTTTCCACCGCGTGCTGACCTCCTTGTCTGTGTTGACACTGCCTGTTCCCTTCTCCAGGCACGTGGAGGTTGTACTGCCCTGACACAGAAACTATTGTCCCACCTACCCTGAAACCTCCGGTGCAGGCACTCTGAAGAAAGAGGACTAGAAGACTCAAGTTCCTGATTTGTTTGGTGGTAGAGTATTGCATACGAATTTGTCGTATGGAAATATTACTTCTGCTGTCATTTTCTCCACCTCAAGCAACAGTGAGTTTTGGGGGATTATATTATCAGTGCTCAAATAGCACATTTTGTTTATATGCTATTTAAAAAGGGTATCTCTGCCTGCAAGGGCAGTTAAGCAAGAAATAGAGATAATTGTTATTGTTAATTTTCCATTTGCAGAGTGAAATGGAGAACTTTCACTTTTTTAAATATATATATCTGTCTCCATAGACACAAAAGGAAGAATGACTAACTAAAATGTAGCAAGCACTTTGTAGAAATAGCAATAAAGAATCTTCAGCTTCGTGGTGTTGTCCAGGAGGTAAGGCTGATAATAGCTTTCTCTGATAAAAGTTTCCCTGTCAAAGAAAAGCATTTAATAGCAGCAATACCTGAAGTGCGTACTGTGCAACTTTAAGCATCACCTGAGCTGCGGAACAGTTGGACATATTCATAGGGGCTTTTTGATAACCCCAGGACATAATGTGCGCTCTGATCATTCACAAGAAATAGGAATGCTTTTCATATGCATGACCTGCTATGCATTCTAACTGGGAAAGGCAAGGTACTTATCAAGATAACACTGACAGGTGGCAGAGCAACTTGAACAGTACAAGATAGAAATTCTCAGCCAGTGGGTGGCAAGAGAAAATGGGATAACGCTAACTGGTGTAAGCTCATAGTCTCCAATTACAGCCTCCTGATTGTATGAAATAGGACACTGCGAGAGACCTGGACCGCTAATGCTGCTAATTCTTATTTTCCCCCCATTGGAGTTCCTTGATTTCTCTTACAGTATCCTTTCACACTGAATGGAACCATGCTTTGTGCAGCAACATTCAGGATTACTTTGAGATGAAACAACTGAGAATAACGAGTCTTTTCCTTGTCTGCTTACAGAAGAACAATCGTTAGATTGTGAATCATGTGGCTGCAAGTAATCTGTTTAAATGAAGACAGGTATTTTTCAGGCATCCTGAGTCATAGTTTCCTTTTATATCATGTTCACTTTGTCACATTTTGTTTAAACTTCTCCATGACTTGAATAAGCTAAAAATAACTCAAGGATGATGCATTATCCTTAGTTAGCTGTTAAGTTTAAAGTAAGTTCTCTTATACCTTTTCACCACTAAACAAAACAGGAACCCCAGTTAGACTTAGATCACAGTTTTTGACACAATCTCAGGGTTTTTTTTTGAGAGGAGGCAAGTATTTGATGGATATAAAAAGATGGGTTTTCCTAAATTTTCTTTCCTTCAATCTTCCTACTGTGTAATGAAAATGTTTCACTAAGATTGCTCGCAAACATCACCAGCACATTTTAGCGTCTTCAGACTATTTTTCTAAATCAAAATAGTCAGAAAATCAACCCACCCCCTTTGCCAGTTATTTCAGATTTACAGTTCTTTTGTTTTGGCATGAACTACTGCAGCTTATAGCCACCTGAGAAAACAGGTAAACTTGATCCTTCACATTTCCTTATGTGTATCTTAATTAATCAACACTATCTCAGTACTATGCCGGTGTCAGTGGAAACAAAATAGTGGAGGTCAGATTTAAAATTGCTTTTACGTGCACACACGTGCACATGTACATGTGAACTGCAAATGCACAGACATCTCTCGACAGATAGATATGACTGCTAGCTTTAATCGGCTCTCAATAAACGAAAATTGTTTAAAAAATGCCTCTGTATTATCTGATAATGTATGGGGTTTGCTGCAGTTTGTATTAAGTATGAGTTAATCTCTCACAAAATAATGTTTTACTAAGTCTCAAGGTTGGCTGTAGGACACACCATCTTAGCTAATATCACACAGAAGATCAGTTATTTCCCATTGTGATTCCCAATTGGCATCTTGCAGTGAGCTTGTTTACTGCTCCGCGGCAGAATGGATTGTCTGTCGTTAAGAACAAAAAAGCTGCATAAAAATAGTGTTAAGTCTCTGGCTTAAGCTGACAAATTCTAGGGAAGTCCAAATTAAAGATGAAGTATCAGAACAGCACTTGTTATGTGCAGTAATATTACCTTGGAATGGGAAAGGAAGACAGGACAGACAATAGCTTTTGTCTAGCCATTACCATGACAGTCTTTCACTTGGATTCAGAATAGTAAGAGCTCTTTAAAAGGTTCTTGTTTTTCCTTTTCAGATTTGAACAAAACAATGTAAGTGGGCCAGTACTTGTAAGCCAGCTTTTGGTCCAATTACAATTTGAAATGGCTGAGTTATAAGAATAGGATTTCTAATGGAGATGTTGACTGAGCAGCCCGGCAGCACATTTATAATATTGGCAAGATGATAAAATCAGTTCTTCAGGAGAACAGCAAACCTTCTTGACTTGAGGGGTATTGGATTAACTGGTTTAAAAGACACTGGTCTGATGTAAGTAGTCCACAAGTAGTACTAAAAATCCAGTATAATGAAACTTTTGCTTTCTCTGTGTCAACTAAATCCTTAAAGACCTTAAAATCCAGTGAGATAAAAAACATATAGACATAAAATTAAAAAAACAAACCTGCTGAAACAAACACAAAGCAAGGGGTGTATTCTGGTTGTTGAGACAAGATGGAAATATAAGAGTAGATGGATAGGTGTCAGGGGAAAAAGTGTTCTTCCAGAAGGGTGGCCGTAGGGCAGAAGATGTCAAAGGAAGGTGGACATGGCTGTGAAACAAAATAAGAAAAAAAGTCTCAAAAAGGGCTAAATAAAAGTGAGAACAAAGAAGAGCAGTATTTTATGGATAAACTACACACCTAGGTGAAGAATTAAAATATAAAATTTTATATCAGGGCAATATTATGCATTTTGGTACTTCCTTGCAGAGGGAGAGAACATAAAATGCAGAATAACTCCAAGAAACTTCAGATCCCTCCAAACTCTTGGATTGACAGCAGGACTAGGTTAACAAAACCATGCCTATCTCACCAGCCACATCTCCTCTCAGTACTGTTTCCAGACATACAGAAACCTGTGCTGGTCAGAAGACAAACTCTGGAGCAGCCGACATGAGGGAAAGAATAATCATTGTACTCTCATCAAATTGAAAAAAAAAATGGACAGTCTTATTCTAAACTCAAACACATATGGGTGGAAAAGAAGAAAGTTTTGCAGAATTGATATTTCTACCAGTTACTGTTCAAGATTCAGATGGAATCACCTAGCATGGACTACTTAAATCAGTAGAGTTGCTTAGACTTTGTGTATGGACACTAGAAAAAAAATGGTACCTCCAGGCCATTAGTGTTCTAATTTATTTGTGGAAATGTCTTTCTCTGGTGGCAACTATGCTCTTAAAATAGACGTAATCGGCAATGCAAGGTGAAGGGATTTGAATTTGTATTCTAAATTTAGCTAATTGTCCTTGCTCTGTGTCACTATGTTTATTCAGTACCTCAGTAACAGTAAGATTTTCTCTATTCGGGGATTCTTCTCAATAAAAATCTATCCTTGTGAAGCTGCACAAGTTTTGCACAGGCTCTGCATGCAGTAGTTGGTATTTTTCAGCAAGGAAGTGGGTTGCAGCTATAGAGAACAAAGTTTAGCTTCTATTTTCGAAGCCTGAGGCTCTGGTCTGCAGTCAAAGCCAAGCTCTTGCTGCTTGAGTTGTGTAGTGTTTAAATAAAAGTAATCTCAGTGTTAAATTCAAGCTCTCCATGCCATAGCAATGAAAATAACATACTGTGCCTGGGAAGTGCCTGTAGGGATGGAGCCGTGCTGCTGGAAGCAGGTGTGTGCATACAAATGGCAAGCAGGGAGAGAGGAGCCCTCAGAGACCTCTGGACTTTTTGTGGTTCCTGGAGGTTGTGTAGCTCAGTGGTTCAGTCGTTGTTGCAGCAGTGGGAGGCTGCACAAACCCACCTCCTTCCATACATAGATCCTAGGAGACCACAAGATAATTTTTCTTCCCTAATTTTGCATAGGAAGCTTTAAGGCGCAAATAAACCACTGTCAATGAACTAATATGACCCAATTTCATATTTATTTATGAATATGTATTGCATATTGCTCTTATTGAAATGAATAAACCCATGTTAATAAGAATTTTAAGTACTTGAAGAGCCCAGCTGTACATGTCTGTCAAAATGTAAGAAAAGTAATTGTAAGCATATCCCAGAAGCAGTATACTTAGCATTAAAAAAGAAAAAAAAAAAAAAGAAGAAGAGAGTCTCTGTGTCAGGGCCCTGAGGGCACCATTAGGTCTTCGTGGCCCTGACCGGCCTCACCTGGGACCCTGACCCACACTCTACATGTCGGCCTGGGTGCCCCATTTCAGCTCAGCCTGCAGTTGTTGCTGAACTGTGTTTTAGAAGTATCTGTGCCTTGTCCCCAGCTGATGTTGGCTGAATTTGCTGGGTTGACTTGACCTTTCACTAGACTTGTTATCTCACATGCACCTCATTTTCCCTGGACCGTTGATAGGATTCACTACTGTGACCATCCTGCCGTGCTTCCCAGCTGGACTAGTCCAGGATGGTATCTGTCGATGAGGACACGGTCTGTCCTGGAATCACTCTTGGCTCCTGCTCATCCTCCTTCGCAGAGCAGCTCTTGCTGCTCCCTGACACCCCCACTCTTTAAAAAATATTTATTGATATGAATGGTGTACAAGGTAGATCATTCACAGGAATGAATGTATGGACTGCTCTCTTACTAGAAGAGGAATGCAGAAGTAAGACTGTTATGAAGCAGTGTAATTGCTGAAGAAAGTACTAGTTGTTTACAGTGATTGTTATTTAATCTGCAATTCTATTTTGAAAGACGCTTCTATACAGTACCATGGAGTTTACCATAAAATGTATCTAAGGAGTTCCATTAAAAATATTTCAAAAGCTTTATTTGTCATTTTTAATTTTTTTGGGTTTGTGATTCTCCTCATTTTTTGTAAACAAGAAAACATATTAAGCAAGATATTATTTTCTGCTTATAGACATCTACTCTATGAGGAATGATTAGGAATACCAAACTAAAATATTCTCAGATCCTCTTTTGTTCCTTTCCCTCAAACAGGAGAAAAGGGATTATTTTTGGCTTTCTGGTCCTTGCATTTTGTTTGTTTTCTAGCATCAACTGAATTGACAGTCCAAACAATGTTTTTACAAGAAAACGATGCTGTCAATAGTCAATGGGAGGGTTTGTTGGTGTTTGGTTATAGCTGTTTGATTCTGAAGGCCAGTCTTGGTGCCAGGCAGTCCTAACTTTCACATGTATCAGAAAGTTCTTTACATCAGAGGAAGGCTGGTGTAGTGTAGCAGTGTGTCCTGCTATGAGAGGATGCTCATGGAAGATGTGATGCCTGGAGATCAGTGGAAGCTCGGATGTGTTGGCTCTAATGATCTTCTGATGTAAGGATGCCTCAGGTTTGCCAACTATTTGAAGCAGAAGCCTGGCTTGAGTACTT
The DNA here is from genome assembly GCA_013398295.1 of Chionis minor. NCBI lineage: Eukaryota > Metazoa > Chordata > Aves > Charadriiformes > Chionidae > Chionis > Chionis minor. Next base: position 80,879 of record VZSF01010904.1, read on the forward strand.
AGTCTTCTGCCTCTAAATGATTCTCTTGCCACCATTTATTAAGACTCTGCTTAGATTTCCAAATACCTAGAGAGTTATGTGTTTTGGTATAGGCTTTTAAACAACAGAGAGGAAGACAAGGACATCAGTATACCTGACTTCGTGGTACAGACGATGCAGAGGAAATTCCTCTAACCCCTATTACTGATTTTTACACACTCTTTAAAGGGGTTTTAAATAGGTTCTTTGTTGTTGAATAAACTCACTTATGAAGTAGGGGTTTTTTTGGTTTTTTTTTTGAAGCCAGCAGCAGTGATGAAGTCAGAATAATAGGAATAAAAAGCAAACAAAATGGAGATGTGGTTGAACCAAACTCTTGGACTAAAATGTGTGTGCATTGAGGTCAGATTTATTTAATGCAATTTTATTAACCTATTAGAACTACAATTGCGTTGTTAGTAACATGCATTTCCTAGTTGGAGGTACTAGAAGAGTGCTCTCTTCATTTGGGGTCTTTAGGGCTTAATGTTGTTATGGGAGAAAGAATATGATAACATGCTTACTTCTCAGTATCATCTGGCAAACTTTGACTTTTAGCATTGTAATTTTACTATTTCTGTTCCTATTCAACATTCGTTGTCTCATTTTTGTGTGGCAGCCCTTTCCCTATATTTCTTTTAAGATGTTTCTATCTGGTTTATAATCTTACTTAACATGTACAGAGAACATTCTTCCAATCACTGATTCCACATCCCAAAATAAAGACAGGGATGCTTACGCTTACAGTTAGGTTCATAGACTTAATCTTGAAGCTTAAAGTTTTGGTACACTGAAATATATGTCATTAGAGCTCTTACATGCAACATCTGCTTACATCCTATAATGTCATCCTATTGTAAGTGAACGTTTAATCCTAACTCATTATGCTTCTCCAAGCAAGCTGCAACTCTGAAACTTAGGAACGAGATTTGCTTCTGTTCACAGAGATTGATGCAATCTGTAATTAGAACCCCATACTCTTCCCAGCTGCTGTTGCTGGCACAGTTGCATTTGAGAATGACGTAATATAACTTCTATTCCAGCACTTCCTACTCTTTTCAGTGAAATGTACGTGCTTGCTAGCTTGAAACTCACCCGTGCCAGTCACTTGCCCTTATTTTCTATTTAACTTTGTGCAGAGTTAAAAGAAGCTAGCTTTAGGTGTTAGTGCCATCCAGTACAGAAGTTTGTTATTGAATGAAGGACAGCTGAAGATCAGTAGAAAATGCCTGAAATGCATAGTAGTAGCATAACTTAGAACCCTGTTTGCATAGGCCTAAGTTATATATCTAAAACTGAAGTACGTAATTGTTATTACAGAATGAGAGGCTGCAACTCTGCAAAGCAATGCCTCCACAAAGTGGTTATAGCAGACAAGAAACTGTCCTGTGTGACGCCTCAGTGAAAGGGCAAAACAAATTTTAGAATTACAGGTAAGGAAACAGTGATTCACATTTAGTATACATTTAGGTAATTCTACATCTGAATGTGGCTTAAATTGCCTGTTGGTTGCAAACCACTATTTTATTTTTGTTTCTGTATCTATTTTAAAAACTATGGAAAAAAAAGATGAGATATTTTGTCTCTCATAAAGACAGATGATTTTAAACCAGAGAAACTAGTTCAAGGCAGCTTCTAATTAATGAGAACTAGATCAGGATTTATGAAGACAGACAAATCTGTTTTTGTTGTTAAAACGGGGACTGAGAGATTAATTGTTTCCACGAACAAGTTTCTGAGGAGAACAGTCGATGGTGAAAGTCTAAAACTTATCAATGATAGGAAGGACAACAGCCAATTTCTAGAAACATATATCAAGCAAATTCAAATGCTCAAATAGCACACGTTTGCAAATGTTATTTTCCCACAAATTTTAATCTCTGAAACAACATAGGTATCAATGTGACCAGTCCTTGAACTGCTAAGATCCTAAAATCAAGGTTGGATACATTCTTGAAAAATATGCTTTAGCCAAAAACAAGTTAGTAAACACACTGGAAAGTTAATTGGATGAAATTTAAGGAAGGAGTTCAGACTGGAAGATTTAATGATTCCTTTTAGCCATGAAATTCTGTGAAGCCAACTAAAACACTCCAGTTGACCGCAGTAGAATTTTTTCTGTAAAGATAACTAAGAGCATTAGCCTTCTTATGCCACACACCAATAATTTAATTACTTTCCATTCTCAGTAAACTTTCCAGAAGAATCACTTTCTACCGAGATTAAACACATCTATTTTTTAGTGAAGAGATAACAGACTTCACACAGAGGAATACAAGAGATATTGAACTGTATATGCACAAGCGAATTACAGCACCTGGTATCAAATCAATGGACGATCTCTGGTATATCTAGGTAAAAATGACCTGACGGCCTTCAAGTGTATGCAGCAAGTTACAAACACATCTGTATTCCACAGGCAAAAAGAAGAGCTTGGTGTTCAGGATGTGTTAGCTAAACAGAGTGATTGAATTTAATTGCCAGTCCAGCATTTCTTGTTTAAACTGTTTTGAAAGCAGCCCTGCATGATGGCACATCTGTGAGGGAGGTGTAATATTTTGCCCATCAAAAGAGCTGAGAAGGCAAAACCTTGAATATTTTCCTTGCCAGCTGATATGAGGAACACGAGTTAATGAAATAGGTTTCAAGATTGTTTCAGTAAATGACTTGCTAAGATAGGTTTCCTCTCTTCTACAATGTGGAAAATTGGAAAAGAAGTGAGATTCTGTAATTGTCTGAGAGGTTTTTTTGCTGGAGCCCATATCTGCATATAGATGTTTCCAATTTTGTTATTGTTACTGCAGAATATAGACCTGAAAACAATCTGTGGATGATTAGTCATAATGAAATTTAAGAAAATAAGGGGACAAAACCAGTTTCCAATTCCTCCTCCCTTTCTTTTTTCTCTCCACAAATCCTGTATGATCTTGTATTAAGGAGCGTAAATTGGACAGACTCTGTTCCCTGTTACATCTGTATAGCCCCCTTGCCATCTGTGAGATCATCCACATGGGCATCGCAGAATTTATTTCCACATAACTTGCAATTAATATCAAGTGATTCTTTAAACATATGGTTCAAATTCTGTGGGGAGTTTTATAACAAGATTTCAGTTTCCTGACAGCGCTTCGAACTAAAGTAATTTCAAATATGCGGTAAAAGGGAAAATAGTTGCTGTGGGATAAACTTAAGGGTCATTTTTTAAAAGGACACGTTCAGATACAAGAGTAATGCTCTCTTCTGAGCTAAGGGACCTATTCTCCAGTGTGTGAGTCTGTATTTCCTGATAATGTTAATCAGAGTTATGTATGCGTACTGAGTGGAGGCTAGATACTTAATTGTCCTAATTATATTCTTTGGAGTGAGGTGGCTTTGCGTTGGGTTTTTTTTCTTCCTTTTTTTTTTTTTTCCTTTGAAAGCCTAAGTGTTTCTTCCATTCTCACTAGGTTTAGACAAATATGTAAAAAGGAGGGGCAAAGATGCCCTATGGGACTTTCATTTACCGAAAAGGATGTTGACTGCAAGAATCAAAAGAACAAGAATACAACCCTAACTCTTACTGTTAATCAACAGAATTTAATAAAAATATAAAAGCAGTTGTGCTACCCTTACAATAACATAGTAAACTGTGGAAATCTGGAGCATGTGAAGGCAGATGTTTTATTGTATGATTAATGCTGTGATTACATTTCTTAGATAGATGCTGAGCATAGCACCATTCAAAGATCTGTGCCTCAATATGTAGGAAAGGATCTAAATGAAAATAAAGCCATGCTATACCTAACAACATATTCTTTATATTGACCTATGAGCAACGTGAATAAGAACATACCACAACCTTTTTCTTCTTACACATGGAAGATATTTTCCCTATAGTTACAACCGTGTAAACACCTATCATCCTATTACCCTTATCATCCTATCTGCACTACTACTATCTGCAGGGGAGACTGAAACCAGCACTGGTATGTGTACATGGAGTAGTGACACCCTGGGATCCTGCCTAGGTCTACATGCAAGCAAGCCATGAAAGGACTGTGAAGCTGGAGCTGGTTTCTGACCAAGGGCCGTTCCCAACAGCTGCTTCCTAGCAAACAAATGGATCTTGGAGCACAGAATATCTACCATGAGTTGCAGATGTAACAGGACTGATTTACTGTGATGTTATTTCAGTTTTATGGTGATATGACACAACTGAATTGCTGCATCAATCTCAGCAGTTCTTTGTTTTATTTTTGTTGACAGAAGACAGACTACACGATGCTATCTTTATCTATATAGAACACAGAATATTTTCTTCCTCCTTTACAATTTATTTAAAAACGATTAAAATGTACCTGGTTGAACCACATGCTTGAGACATCCACTTTTGTGAAAGGTCAGTGCAATAGAGAAACTGCTGTGTTTGACCCAACAGCTGTGTCAGTCTTGTTGATTTTCTGAGTTAGATTGTACAGTTCTTTAAGAAAATGCAGTTATGGTATATGTGTTACTCAAAACCACCACCAGACGCAATGCAGTGCATGTATGCAGAGGGCTGATGGCTGCTCCTGTCACCTCCTTTTTCTGTGACAGGTTCTTGAGTCAGGATGGGCAGATCATAACCGAGGTTTATTAGAATGACTATTGTTTATTAAGTTTTTGTCGTTAAAAGAATCTAGCTATTATTAATACCAGATAGCTATTCACATAGTGCCTTTACTGGGTTCCTCACACAAGTCACACATACACACACACGCTCACTCATAGTTACCCGGTGAGGGCAACAATGAGGAGGCCAACTGAGAAGTCCACTCAGAATTGGAAGGTCACACTGATGCACCAGTGGCCTCTAGGTACAAGTTCAGAAAGTCCCCCAAGAGGTGGTGAACATGTAATCCTGTTGTCTTTGTCTGTCCAAAGCAGCGACCACATTCTTTCATGCTGACTGAGTCATCGCACAACCTGTTGTTAATGTTTGTGTTGGTGCCCTTGCACAAATTTGGCCAACTCTTGGTGTCCTGAGTTTATCAGGTCTCAGGTTCATCAGCATCACTAGTCTCCACAACTTATCTCTGTCCTCTTAAATATCTTCCCTCCCCTCCCCCCACACCCCAGGCCTGATGTCTTTTTATTTTTAGATTACTGGGAAATAAAAGCAAAGTCATACTATTGTAGGATGTTTTCCTCCTTGCAGAAAACCTCTTTTCCCTTCTGCTGGGAGCTATTTGTATTATGTCACTTCAGAATTTGTTACTTTTCAGAAATTCCAATATAGCAGGCATATATGGAGTTAATATAATGCAGCCTGTTAATGTGCAAGTGTCGGTTTGTCACTATTAAAAAATGTCAAATAGTCCCCCAACATTTTCTGCTATCAGGAACCATGGTGAAGTTTTTCCAACTAGGGAGCTATGAAAGTCTCCTGCTTCCCTATTCTGCAAATTACTGAACACCACTTTTCTGCTTATAAATGTGAGAGAAAACGGAAACAGCCAAAAAAATTACACGCCTAAAAAAAGCCCATTGTTCTGAATCGTAAAACTGCCAAAAAGGTAAATTGCAGGTCTGAAAATGAATTTATTAAAAGAAGATGGAAGACCTGTTTTTTTCAAACCTTCCAATAGAGGCACTAAATCAAATCCCAAATCTTCAGTAGCAGATATTAGACGTCAAGCTTATGGCTCCCACATTTATCTCCCCATGCTCTGGGTGTAGCTTGGTTCAGTGCTGGAAAGAAGAGGGCTGCTATAATTAAGATGCAAAGACACTGTCCCTGTGTTCTTTCTCACACTATCTATATCACTAGTCCTTGAAACCCAGGCATCTGAGATTTCAAAAAAAACTTAACACAGGAAAAAATAATATTTATTAAGGCATAATTTACAACTTACTCAGGAAATCAGAGCATTATATTTTTACCATTTCTCAAAAGATCTTTATTAAGTTATTCTTCTTGAAAAAAAAAAAATGTTGAAGTGGTTCATCATTTCTTCTACTAGCTCCTATAGTATCCTTCTAAAAATGTTTCCTTTTAAGATTCAAACACAAAGCTCACTACTTTTTTGTCAGATACTGCTGTGGATATTTCTGAAGAGTGATTTATAGGCTGTAATCTCTCTTACAAGATTCAAAATGAAAAAGGATCACAGCAAATTACAAAGCCGACCTAAAAAAGGTAAAGTACAGGCCTAAAACTTTGATTTGGTAGGTTGCCTCTCATGCCGCTTACAAATTGTTAAAACACAATTTGGTTTCTCTTCAAACAAAAAGAAACACTCTCCACTGAAAAGTCTGGAGATAGGATGGGACTAGTGTTTTACTGAAATAAGTCAGCAAGAACTAAAGCTCTACCTACGGTATTCTGGCAAAACCAAGAAACAAACTGAGAAGTGTCACAGCGATGACAGCCTTGTAAATTCACGGGCAAGTGACATCAACTGTAATATCAAATGAATTGTGTCTATACAAAAAGAGTCAAAGCCTTACAGAATGACCATTAGTGGTAATGGGATGGAGTCATTTGGAGACAGTAGCAGGAAATTTTGAGTAGCCTAGATACTGCTGCAGAATAAATAAATGTTTTATAAATAGGTAGGTAATATCTGAAAGTGCAATGGGTTTGTGAAAATCCTCAGTATTTGTTCTAGGTATATGATATAAGAGTTAAAGATGGATGGCTGTTAGTTTTGTCTTACTATTCTGTTCTGATTTTACCTCAAAACTGGTGCATTTAATATTACCTAATTTTAAGGTAGCAGACCTGAAGAGCGCCTCACCAAGAGATGTTATGGATGCATGGGTTCAAGGGAGACTGCATACATTCTTGGAAGAGATATCCATGGAGTGCTACTAAGCAGACAAACCCTATCTGGTTCAGGAAATGGCCTGAGCTGAAAACTGTTGAAGTCTAGGAGATTAGTTGGGAGAAACAATGGTTGGTAGTTCTTACTCCCCCTTGGCCATCTGGTTTGCGTTGCTGCTGGAGACAGCACACTGGGCTGGAGGCATCTCTGATGTTCTGTTTTTCTTTTATTTGCTGCCAATGCAAAACACTCTCCAGAATATAATTTTGCTCCAGCATGCATTCATGTTACGTTTTGATTCTCCTCGACTGTTTTTTCTAGGTATATCAACTACTTGCACCATTATTATGTAGAAAAGTACCTTTCAGAATAATTTTGGTAGAAATTACTGGATGACATTTATAAATGTCCTTTCCCTAGCAGAATTTAGTGCGCTTAGACTTGTGCTCTTAGTTTTCTTTCTTTTTCTTCTTTTTTATATATACACAGAGAGGATACATATTGAAACAGATTGAAGGAATGACTCCTTTAGGAGACTAAGCTGCTGCACAGTGTGTTTTAATGAACAGCTGTGCTCTCCTCTCTCAATTAGCGTCCACAGTGCAGGTGGAACCGAAAACAGGAGAGGAGACAGCAGGCTACATCAGCGGTGTCAGGAACTTCCTGCATTTGAGTCAAAGAAAAAGGCCAATCTATCATTTTTATCAGTTTCTGGAATGAATGAAAGAGGAGGAAGATTGAGTGAAGTGTGTGAAAAATAATTAAAAACAAAGGCCAGGGAGTATCAGCTTGAACACAAAGTTCAGAGACGAATATGAGAAGTGTAGTTAATGGCTATAGAGAAATGGTGAGGCATAAAAGCTGAGGGCACTCTCAGAAGGATTGTAGATGTCAGTCTTATGATGACTTCTGCTCAGAGTACAAAGAAGAAGGACTGTGGTTTATAACAACCATCAAAATTATTTATAGTTTTTCACCTTACAGCTTAATTTTCTGTCATTTGTTATGGACCTGCTTGAAGTGTTTTTTCAGCTTTATGTTCTAGATGTAGTTTTTACTGAATTCCCCTCTCTGTTTTTCCTTATGACCTTAACTTGTCATTGCTCTGATTCTGCTATACTGGAAATAACGCGCCATTATCCACTCAGTCAGTACTCCTCCCATATGCACTTGTTTTCTCTTATAGGATTTACCTGACAATACAGGCTGGCACAGCAATAGTATCCAGCTTAGGCTGGTCATCACAGAGGGTGTTTTCTGCACACAGCAGCCCAAGGAGATATAGCTGGATGACTGTTGGAGTAAGAAGAAATTGGAAGCAGATGCAGATGTATCCAGCCACTAATGCTGCAGTGGTAGTTAGCGTGGGATTCTTGTCACCTAAAGGTCAGAAAGTACAAGGACATCTACATCTGAGCTGGTCACCTCTGACTCTGGGAGAGAGCAGCACAGTGGAGAGAGACAGGCGCTTTTATTGCGGGATTCATCTGAACAAATATAGATGTTTTAGTTCAAAATAAGAGAAATTTCAGCGTAGAAATGCCTATTTCTCTGTGGGGACTAAAAAGGAGGCCTCATGCAAAGGTAGAAATCTGCATTTGTTCCCATGAATCCCATGCAGAATGCCTGCTATGGGAGAGCACAGAGGGGTATTTTCACTCTGATTTGCTGCAGAACTTCCTCTGACCAGTAGCTGATGCTTGGATTTTCTGCAGAAGAAGAAAATAAACTCCAAGGGTTTCACCTGCTGATTTTTTCCCCCTAATATTCATTAATTCTTCCTTTATAGTCCTGCTGTGAATGTATATAGTATGTCAGTCATACTGAATTAAAACATAGTGTAACCACAAAGAGAGTTTAGCAAACAATCATTCATTCAATTTTTTCCCCCATCAAAAGCTTCTTAAAAGTTACTGTATTTCTTTTGTGTAACCAAGTCTATGGGTTTTTTCTGTATTCTGAAGCCAGTGAGGAGCTGTAAAGCTGTGTATATCTGCTCAAAGGTGTCAACCGAAAGTTCATTATATACATTACTACGCTGAAAATGGAGCACCCTCTGGAGAGTTTGTTTCTTTCAAAATACAAGCAAAGTGTTAAACATATAATTCTACTCCTGCGTGATCAATTATGTCTCAAGTTGTGTGAGACAGGCACTCTGAACTTGCAAAAACATGAAAACCAACACTCAGAAAGAATACACTCAAAAATACGCATGAAAAATAAATTGGCATCTCTTGGAATTTCATATGTTGGAGAGATAAATGAAGCTGTATAAATTTACTTCCAAGAACTAAGATCGTATTTGAAACAACAAGATGGAAACAATGTCTCCTTGTTCCCTCTTGCATTTTAGATGAGATGCTGCCTCGCTGTGTGACCTGAAGGAGTTGTTGCAGTATAGAAATAGCACCAATACAGCAAACTATGCCTCATTTCTTATGTAGGCACATAACACTCTTTAAATGTTAATATACATGCTAATTGTCATTGCTATACTCTACAGTTCCCCCCTCTCCACTCTCTAATTCCTTCATGTCAATAAGCATGACAGGCCAAGTTCTAACAGAAAAATAGAAGACTATTTGACCTGTTAAGTTAGCAGAAAATATTACTCCAAAGGGAGAACTGAAATATGTATATTTGCTTTAAATAAGCCTGCACTGGTTGCCATTGAATAGCAAAGAATTAAAAACCCCATGCATTCATTGTTTCATGTTGCTAGTATACTGGAAACCTGGTATTTTGGATGCCTATGCTGGTGCCAGCAGAGAATTCATTCTTTCAAAGTACCTGTAGAAATGTCTAGGGAGAGGGGAGAGGGTGCCTCTCAGCCATTTCCCTATGCTTTTACAATTACTGTCTAGTCAAGAAAATCAGCTCCATAATTGAAGATTATTTTTAGGATACTCTAACTTACTATGCTGCACATGCTGCTCATGGCCAAGGACCCAATAGGGCACTGCACATGCCATTCTACCTTTTCCCATCCCCATTTTGCCCCTACACGTCTTTCCTCAATAACAATTTTGAGAAAGGCTGAAGGCTGGGAACTGAAGCAAGTGTGTCAGCTTTGCGCCGCATCAGCAACATAAAGACTCTGGAACGAAAGCCAAGGGTTCTGCCCCAACTATCTAACCGTGACCATGGCATTCTCTATCAGGAAGATACTCATAATTTCAGGTAATTAAATGACTAGAAGACTCCTTCTGTGCTCGGCAGCCAAAATTAAACATGTCAAATGAACAAAACCTGCTTAAATGAGTGAAATACTGAGGCGGCTATTGATTACAATTGGTTAATTAGTTTTAGGGAATATTTTGATCAATGTTTTTGACTGCTGTAAATGAAGTTGTAAATGCAAAGCCAACACTAATTTTTTTTTCTTGTTAGGATTGCTGAGACTGGGGGAGGGGTTGGTTTGTATTTTTCTACTGCAGGAACAAAACTACTGCATGGTGGTTTTGGTTATTTCTGTTTCTAATAAAAATGTCTCTGAAAAGTTTTGAAAAAAACATATAGAAAAGGTAAGAATCATTATTTGGTAAACAATTCTCAGAAAATAGGTACGTTCTTCAGTTAGCCTCCTACTTCAAAATCCATATATATATTTTTTTTTAGCAATTATTAGAACACATTTTGGACAGCTAAATCTGACTTAACATGCTCTTTAGACTACTGTATTTTTCAATGAAAGAAAAGATTCTTCTATTTTGTAAAAAGATTTTTCTATTTTGTAGGTGCATGAAATAAAGTTCTTCAGAAACTTAGTGTGTGCAGTTACCAGATCTCTTTTTAGAATGGTAAATGCTATATTCTAAAGTGTTATAGACTCCATTATATCTAAATAACACATTTTGATAGATATTAATTTTACTGTGCAGTGAAACAGATCTTTTAAGAGGCTTTTGAAGGCTAATTTATATATAATGGTGTACTAATATGTCTATATGTAATAATACATATTGGTTAGAAATAAATTAATTAATATTTAACACAGTATTCATGATCTGGGCTGCTTTATTTCTCATAAAATCCAAAGGGTTTGGATTCTAAGCATGCACTAAGTTTCTGTTATAGTGAAAACTCTGATGGAAATAAACACATACAAAATAGATTGCCAGAAGAACTCATTTTCATTCTTTGCATTTTTATTATTTGAAGTCTTCTTACAAGTAGAACTTAACAGTAAGGGAAATTGAGACCAGGAATATTGTTACAGCTACCACTATTATAACTTCAAGAAAAGCAGTGCCTTGCAACAAAAGACAGACTCTGGTTTTAAAGTATTTCTGAGATTGGATAGCCCAGAGGTGCCTAGTCTGCTGGGAATTTTTGGAGACTTGGTTTCTAAAGGTATAATGGAATGATGAGGAAAGAAAGTGAAGGCAGTGTCTGTTTGCTTTTGAGTGCTACGTCTGTTCCTTTGAACCTTTCATGTCAGTTGGCCTTTCATTGCCATCCCACAAGTCTGATGGCAGCGGCCTACTTTTCCAACTATTTCTTTGAAGTGATAGAGGTGAATTTTACACAGAACATATAAGCAGACGGAAAACTTCTTGTGTCCAGCTATTCCCCACAATTACAGAAGAACCTAGGGAAAGCTTGACCCTTAATGTTTACATCCTCTGATCTGGTAGGCTCTTGAGTGTGTATGACAAATAACTCCCACAATTGTTTGCACTGAACCCAGTGGGCTACATGCACGTGTAAGAGCTTGAGGGTTTTGGAATAGAGGGCTTTTAAATACACTTGCTATCTGATTTCACACCTTTGCAAATGTGCTTTGCTGAAAGCATGATGAAGTTCAGATGAATCCCCTCGACACAATGATGGGGACAAGCTGAGCTTCTCCCTGATATGGATGCGCACAGACAAGAGATTTTTAAAATCAGCTCAGCTAAACAAAAATACAGTGTGTCCCTTGCAGAGCTACCAAGGTCAGTGAGAGTGCTAGTAATCTGCTGTATAAATGCCAGATGCACAAGGTATAGTGCCTGCAGGCATTTTTAGTTCACATTGTTTATAATGGAAGTCAAACGCCAAGCTTCATTATAGTAAGAAGTTTAGTGGTTCTTCCTGTCTTGCTTTGACATAAATCTGAGTACAAATAAATAAATAATGGTCTAACGGTTTAGGCAGTATCCTTTTTCAGGCTGGCACAACCCTCCAGTAAACTTTAAAGGGGTCATGCAGGAACTTACATTAGATTTTTTTTTACAGGTTAGGTCACAAGATTTGCCCTTCCATGTAATCTCTCTTATTAAGAGGCAGTTTAATAAAACAAAATGCAGTTAGGCATCTTTACCTCTAACAAAACATTCAGTTTTTGTTTAATTCCTCCATCACACAATTAGACCCATTAACCACCAAAGACAGACATTCAACTTTTTTTTGTGCATGTGTGTGTGTCATGACATGTTATGTGCAGCAGATTTCTTTATTTAATAACATACAAATGGGCGTTTAACCTAGACTGGAAGATCCTGGATCTTTGGGTCTAATCTCAGCTGCTACAAGCAGTCATACTTCATAATTCTTTTAATAGACTTACTGAAGGGGGGAGGAAAAGAAGTCTACTGGAAAGATATTACACAGAATACCTTTCTCCTAATGACTAGAAACCTCCTTCTGATTTCCACCCTAGAATTATTTATGGTCACTTTCTATCCATTTGTTCTTGTGCCAAAGCTGTCCTTTGGTTTAAATAGAACCTCTTTCGTACTGGTGTTTCCCTGTCTGTGTATTTATAGATAGTAACACAATATCCTTTTAGCCTCTGTTTTATTATATTACCCCAAACAAATCCAGTTTTATTCTTTTACTAAGACTCATGGTTCTGTGATCACTCCAAGAGCTTTTTTCTTCACCTGTTCTTTGCTGAGTGGTCTTAAATACTGCATAGATCTCCAAAAGTGGTCAGCCATACATCGTATAAAGCCACTCAAATGCCAGAGTGCCTTGTAGAAATAACTCACCTGGTACAAGTATGAACTACATTTGTCTTTTTATGTATATCGCTATGGTTCATAGACATCACTGGTACACACAAATCCTCTCCTTTTCTAACATTTTGAGCTCATAACTTAAGTTCTTAGTATTAGCCCCTAAGTGTATGACATTGTCCCTTGCATGATTGGATTTTTATCTCATTATTATTATGCAAATCTCCAAGGTCATCAAGACTTTCAAACCTCTCTTGCACGGGGGATTTTTCCCAACCTCATGGCATGAGTGAATTCTGTTAAAGCAATCTCTCTTTTTGCATTAAGAACACTAAAGAAAATATTAGATAGCTCCCAGTACTGATTCTTTACCGGTAAGCTTCCTTCAGCATGTTCAGCTATTTTCTCCCTTTTCTCTACTTCTTGTCTAACTTCTCTACTAGTCCTAAACTTCTCCTTGTTAACCAACTTGTTACCCCAAAGCACCATGTAAAATGCTTAAAAGAACATCTCAGAGAAATCCCTTGTATTTTCAAAGCAAATTACCAGATTAATTTAGCATAATCTGTTTGGTATAGTTCTGCCTTGTTTTATGACATTTTATGCCTTTAATTCTTTCTCCCCTTAGATTTATTTTAAAGCCTTTCATTGCATTCTGAAGGCTTGCACGTTATTGAGATCTGATGAGTAGGTCAGTATTAGCCTGAGGAAAACCTCCTCTCCACTACACTTTCTGATAAGCAAAACAGAAAGTTTGGGGTATGTGCCTAGATTAAGTTCTCAGTCTGTGGGTTAGTGCCATACCTTCACAGCACGCAGCTGGAGTAACTCACAATAACCACTGGGAAAAGAACCCACTGAAGAGCAACCAAGCTTCCTGTTTAAATTGCACTTTAAATAAAAAAGTGTAGTGTTCACTTCACTTTCTTCAACTTTTTTGTAGGTTCAAATTGCTGAAATTGTTGTTTAAACTTTCTTTAATTGGTTTTGTACTTATTAGCAGTGTCAGATTTTAATGTAAGCTTTTTTCTTATACAATGGATTTTCACATGTAAAAGACTTGCTGGAAATTTCAATGTCTCATTACCATTCTTAGCACAAAGCAACACAAAACCACTAAATTCTCTTATTTACGTTTAAAACCAGTACTACCTACTGCTAGCCAAATGTTCTTAGTCTGTGTTCTTTCAGGCTGTTTGAAGGCATCTGATTTGAGCTTATCTGTAATTGGTTTAATTACAAATAGTAATTACAAATAGTATTTTTTAAAATGTTTGTAAATTATTTCATCCACGACTCACCCTTTCCAAACTGTTTGCTTTATACAAGTCTTTGTAAGAGGCAGGTACCAAACAGAAATCAACCTCTTGTTTCTATTTGTATCTGACCAGTTTCGGGACTGCCTGGAGACCAGTTTCTCTCACACGGTATGGAAAACAGTAGAACTACCTTAATCTTTACCTACCTGTATACAGCATATTGTAATCAGTTATGTCTGATTTTCCCTAGAAATGCTCCTCACAGTCTCCAGGATTCCAGTGGGAGGTAACATAGGCAGAGAAAGGTAACATTCAGAAAGAAGGTAACATTCAGGGAACCTCCTTCTTCCCGGGAGCTTTCCCATGTTGGGGCATCCAAATTCACCTAAAAAAAAATCACAGGGCAGTACGGAATTAGGCTGGAGATTAGCTTTCCTTGCGATTCAGATAAAACATACAAACAAATCACAGGGAGATAAGTTGAATTTGTGAAATGCATTTGAGGACAACAGAGTTTTCCATAAAATGCTGACGTTCTAAAGAAAAGAAAGATTAGGGCTTTTTCTTTTTAGAGAGGTCTGATTTTATTGCAGCTTGGAAAATCTGGAGCGTACAGTGTGTGCGCTGTGTGGACTTGGATCCTGACATTGGTCTAGGTGGCACATTTTAAAAAACGCCAATTTCCTTACGCTGTTTGAGTAAAATGATATGCATGGTCTCTCTCTACCTTGTCGAGGAGAGGAATCCAATACCATGGTTTACAGAGGGGACCTCACGTAATTTAAATAAGGAACCGAATTAACAAAAATATTATGACTTCTTGAAGGGAAATATCAGACATTGGTACGCCAGAGGAAAAAAAATACTCCAAAGACACTAATGTTTTTAGACTTAATGTTTCACTTTTGCAATAATTCAGGCATAGACTTTGATTGCCATCTGAAACAACGTGAACTTGGAGTTTATGAATTCTTCAAACATTTAATTATCCAGTGTATATATAATCTTATATGATCTATAAATGAGCAGTACTTGATAGTCACAGAGCAGAAGAATTTCAGAAACATTTAGGATTTGCATCCCCTCCTTATAAAATACTGTCATTTCTTTGGCTCAAAATCTTCCTTGCTTATAATGTGAGATGGAAAAAAACCAAACCACTTTACTGCAGTATTTTCTCCATGGCTGATTTACAAGCCTGTTGTTTACCAAGTGTTGAATGGTTTTGTGGCAAAATATAGGGTGGGAGTGAGGAAGTTTGTATTCTAATCCTGGCTGTGCCGCAGGCTTTGTGTGAATCCATGGGCAAGCAGTTTAACCTCTTTGATCCTCAATTTATTTTGCAGCAAATTGGGGGGAAATAATACAGTATGTCTTGTGTGGTTGTCATGAGGGTACCTTCTGGCACTTTTAGATGGAATTGAGTGCTCCAGAAATGGCAAATTTTATTACCTTTTACCCTTCTTCTCTCTGTTAACCATCAGTGGAGATGGGATCAGGGGCCTTACCATTTGCCAAGGGAGGCGTATGCAAAACTCAGTTTGAAGATTTACCTAAATGTTCAGTGTTAACTATTAAAGCCTTCATTAATGAATTCCAAATAGGCAAAGATTCCGTTAGTCCCATAATTCACTTGCCCTTTTAATTATGATACCTGTGAGCACTCAAAATAAATTCCCAACAGGAGGTTAATTATTTCTGCTAAGCATCTCCCCTCTCTGACAATTGTCACTTGAAACATTTTTTCTAGGCAAAATCACCACTTCAAATAAAACTAAATTCATAAATGAACGCCAATACTGGAAAGATAAGCTTGGCATCTGGACATTTGAAGCTGCCAGGTGTATCATATATGTGATCACAGCTGTTCACTGTGGTAAGTGAAGGGAAAAAAATGAGCAAAAGAGATAGGCATTAGGAAATAGCAAGAGGCAGTGCTATGTTATTATTTTAATTACAAGGGGGTAATGATTTTCTTTGTAATTGCAATGCAAAGTTGCCATTCAATGTCCAATATGTGCCTGGAATTATGCCCTGATGCAAGTTTTCAATAAAAATAGAGGCTGCTTGCAAGTGAGATGTTTGAACACACTAAGCAGGAAAGGAGAAAAGTAGAATGCTGACTTCTTGCTACAGATTTGGAATGCCCAGATCCATCTCCAAATCAAAGAAGCCACAAGAGTGATACAACACAGGAAAAAGAGAAGAAATCTGCAAAATCACTTTCATAGTCTATGAGTCTAGGAGTGTATTGCAGATCACTGTCATAAAAGTAATTTGTTAATGTAGGGCGCTTTAGGGTTAATTTGGATTTTACAGTAATTTTTCCTGACATGTTATAATTACATCCCACGCTGTATATGGATGCAATGGTCTAGCTTGAACACTCCCCCTCCAAAAAAAGAGAAACCCTCATGTGATCAGTGTGCATGATTTTATTTTAGTTGATTTGCATTTTTGACAGCTTGCTGCAATTTCCTGATTATTTTGTCATGGCTCTCCAAAATGCTAACCAACTGCACATCAGGGAAACCTGCATCTCAGTAAGACTGAGAACAAGGGTTAGGACCTAGGGGTGGGATTCCTGAACCCTCCTCAGCAAAGGGTTCCTGGAGGGTGCAAGCACAAGCAAGCCTTACTCCCTGCTGCTTCTGTTGCTCAGAGAGGCCAAAGCAGCACTGGCTTCTCACGTGGGAGCGGAGAGGGAGGAGAGAAGGGCATGCCTCGTGAGGTCTTGTGAATAACCTGCTATAGCTCTAAGGTGAGTTTGCACTGGGTAACCAGCTTTTTTTTCACTGCAGCACCTGTTTCAGGGTCATAGCAAAAAACCCCATGCCTTCCTATTTAACTGTTTCAGCATGCACTGTTACGGTCAGTGGCTGAGAACGTGAGAGTTATCGTTTTAAACAAACATGGATAGCCCAAACATTTCCCATTCTCAAGGAGTCCTTTGGGTAAGTTGTCCCTTTGGAACCTGGCCAAGGAGCTGCCTGGATCTCTTTGGGCAGCAGCACAAGATAATATCCCACAAGCATGCTACAGTGACCCTGTAACACAGTGAGTATATTGAACGTGTTCTTATCCAAAATTTCTTTTTTCAGATTTAGGTAGGGATGTGGCTTGTGCAAGTTGTAACAATGCCAAAGTGAAAGAACATAGGTAAATTTTAAATGCACACTTTGTTTGCAGAAGAGGATTTGTACTGCTGAGGTGAGAAAGGATGGTCTTATGATTGGAATTTCAAAGATAAATATTCAAGTCCCAGGTCTGCGACTTCATGTCTTTACATATGTCCTTGAGCAAGTCATCTGATTTCTGTGATTCAGATCATCGTTTCTAAACTCATTCTTTGTTTTCTTTGTTCTTTCTGACAAAGAATATTTATCCCTGTGTGTTTGTACAGTGCTTATCATACAGGACTCCCAGTCTTTGAACAGGTTAATGAGGTGTAAATTACAGTTTGAATTTATGATATCAGCTACTCTGTAATAACTACCTGTTCTTATGCCATAGTAAATGTAGGTAGTTTTCTTCTTCGGTGAGGGGTAAGCTGTCTCAATTTTACTGCAGAGTGAGAGCAAGCACTCAGACATTGTTAGAGAGTAGTAAAAATGCAATAAATCTACTTCCCAGCTTACCTTGTGACAACCTATGCATGTAGCTGTCTTCCTGTGCGGGGATTTTTGGAGTCAACTATAATCAGCATATGTAGATGGATGAAGACAATACTGAAATTATCTAATCTTTAACAACAGGCTTTAAAACAGTAAACATAAATATTAAGGATTTTTTTCGGAAATGCAATATGTTAAGCTTCTCATCCATAGGCACTTGCCTAGGAAGTTTGTAACTGGCTTTTCCTCTTAGATTGCTCTCAGAAAGCTTCTGGTGCTTTTTCTTCATTATCATCCTCTTCCTCTTCTGCCAAACTTCTAAATGGCAAACACAGCACAAGGTGAAGCCTGTAGGTAACTTGTTTGCTCATCAATGAAAGTCAGGCTATTGATGGTATATAGAAGCAGTTAAATCCTTCAGTCATTGTCAGTCACAACACTTACAATAAATAAATGAGGGTGAACTTATTGTAGGTATGGTCAGAATTGTATGTGTACCTTTTTGACCTTTCTAATATAGTTTTCACCACTCAGGTATCAATGTTTCTTCCTTGTATAGAAAAGGTTTGTCTGTTTCAAATGCATCGTCACAAGTTTTAACATCTGTTTTTTTCCTTGCCACTTCTTTTTTAAAAACACTTATTTTTTCTCACACAAAAGAGTTTTTGAATTACATTTTTTTCTAAAAACTTCCAGTCCAAGAAATATAAGCACAGAAAAATGGTGCAATTACTAGAACTGGTAGAATACTTGTTGGCATAGTTGTGCTTTCTGCCAGGAAATCTTGGTGTGAAAAAGAAATTGAAATGATTCACAAAGCGTATGTATTTTTGCCTGGTTTAATATCAATATTTGTCATTTCAGCAAAGTCAATTTTACTGTGACATGTAAAATGCATCATACTGAGTTCATCACTACAATCACCCTTTATTAAATTTAATTAATATTTTCAGAACACACTATTCAATGCAAAGATGTGAGGACTTTCTAGATAGATTGGCAAAGCCAGAGACCAAAATTTCATAATTTTTTTGGGGAGGGAAGATCCCGCTGTTTGTCTAACAAACTAAATTATCTACTGAATTCTGAGCCACATGTTAAAATCCTTGTAGGTTTGCATTACATTTTATTTTCCAGGCACCAGACCTGATATGCATAAAGGTTGAATCAGGGATTCCCAAGAATGTTGTCTGTCTTTACAGAAACTTCTATCCTTTAATTCTTTGCAGCCTTTCTATTTTCTTCTTCAGCTCTACTCAGTCCAAGAATTAGTGTTGGTTCATAGACCAACAAAATAATCTTACTTCCCATCATAAAGCTATGAAATGTTGGAAAGACATTGCCTGTCCTTGTGTCATGTCCTGATTGTAGGCAATATTCTTATTAATTTTTCATCACCCTTCCTTTCCATTTAAGCTAATTCATCCCTGTTTTCTGCCAACTTTATTTTTCCTTCGTTTTCTGAAACTATCTTCCTACTATTTGGCATTTAAAATCCAAAATAAATAAACATTGCCTGCTATTATCAGCTAAGTGCCCTTCCACTGTGTCTGGCTTGTCACTTTCCTGATGGGGCTATTTCTTTTTAATCTCCATATTGGCTGCTAATCTGGTCTGTCACTCTTCTGTTTCTATCCATTTTCTTTCTGAATCTGCAATTGAAATAAAGTTCTATCAACTTGCATTTCTTTGAAACTTTACCTAAGGAGATTTCACCTTGATTTCTGTGTTGGGCAAAATTCCCAAGATGGCGTTCCCCCTTGCATAATCTCTTTCCCTTTAAAAAGGAAAGGAAATCAGAAAAATGCACCCATGTAATGGCTCCCTTAAAGCTCATACCATTTGTTTTTCTAATAGGATCATTACTGAGGTTTTTCCACCTAAATGTCCATTGCCCTTTAATATTTCCTCTTATCCCAATTCAAAAGAGAGTAGGGAAGTTTGTTCAAAATGTGCTAGAAATAAGAAAACCATGAAAAGCTTTGAGCAGTTCGAAGTCAGGAAACAAAATTCTATACCAATCTAATTTTTAAATATTACTAATGTGCTACATACAGTGGCATCTTCCAAAGGTCATTCAAATGAGTCTTTGAAAACAAGGTATGGTGGATCCCATTTCATTGCTGGCTAAGATCTGATTCACCATCACCCCGCAGCAGTGGAAGTTGCTGAAGCTAATCAGGGGTGTTATCAGCTCTGACTTTTATTGCTGCTGCATAGCAAACAAGGCAATAAAGAAAACTGTAAATGAAGGATTTATTCTTTGCAGGGTATACCTGATGCTTGGAAGATTAATGAAGAATTCCTGGTTCACTGTTTACCAAAGACACCTCTGTTCTATAGTATTTTAATTGTAAATCCCTTATTTGACATCCTAACTAATGGTTCCTGCTGAATTAATAAAAGCGACATATTAACTTTAAATCCCAGATAAAGTAAAGATTGCTGTTTTAATATCCCATCCATATCCTTTATCTTTCTACAGGGGCTTTCAGGCCAGTAGTTTTAATAACATGCATGAATGAAGATGCTCTTTTTTAACACAAATGGTGGCAAAGAGTTTTTCCTTTATATTAGCAGGCAATCAATTCCAATAGCTTTTTAATGCTTTCTTAAAGAATCAATTTTAAAGCAGAAGCTCTTCAGGGGACCCTCTTAAACTTCTTCACAGCCAGTCTCCTAATTTTCTATTACAATGCAATCTAAAGCAGCTACAAAAATAATGCAGATAATGTTTGCTGGGTAATGATTTCCAATTTCCCCATTCCGTGTACCCTGTTATTAGGAGGATCATCTTAGCTGTGTAAATTAATTTTCAATTCACTTCAGGGGAACATTACAATGATTTATTCAGCACTGGTGCTGAAAAAAGTGTTGGGAGGATTTTAGCAAACTGAGAAACAAAATCAATTTGTTCTGATTATCACCATGTTAAAAAATGGGAAGACAAAAGGTTCACAGGAATATGTTAGAAGTTAGCATACACCCCACAGGAGCAGTCAGTGTGTTCCTGGGTGTAGTTACCTGACCAGCAAGGGCAAACAAAATGCCTGAGACATGCTGGTTTTCCCCCATGCTTCAATGTTTTGGAAGGACTGAACAGATTCTAGGGTTCTTTGTGTAGTATGCAAAACAAAACAACAGATCATCTTTTCAGTCACTAAAACTGTCTCTGGTCAGTGAAGAACATGCTTGCTATATGTTAAACAAGGGGGAGATTGTTTCAAAATCAGCTGTATTATTGGTAATGGCACCCAAGATTTGGGAGAATTCTAGACTAGGAAGAATTTCCAGTTTGGCAGATAAAGGGTTTTTTGTATGGTAAGCATCTGGTAACTAGTGCTCAGGGGACTTATACCGAAGTGCTCATACACTGTTGTGCTCATACCAAAAAAACACCTGTAAGTACACATACCAGATGAAATCTGAATGTTTGGTTATTTTGATTTAGCTGTTCCATTTTTAAAAGTGAGATTCTTGTCACCTCACTTTGATCATAGAAGAAAAATCTGATTCAAGTGACAATCTTTTTGGAGAAAAGAGAGAGAAGTAGAAAAACTTTGGACTCAATACCTTTGACTTATTTAGATGCCTGTGAGTCAAGCTCTGGCATGACTACTTTTCTCCAGTCATAGCAAAGAGAGCCTGAAGTGATTACTTTGGACAAAATGGCAGATTTTGACATAGAAGATATTTACATTTGAATTTACTAATATGTTTTGCAGTGATATCTATGATGTTACAACAATTGCCAGTAGTTAAAACAAGAGATCAAGGGGAAATATTTTTTTTCATGTGAAAAGCTTTGAAATGGTAGTTGAAATCCCCTAAGTCGACCAGCATCAACAAGGAAGGAACTGCAATTTTGTTTAGTACTTTCTAAATGAAAGCAATTTTATTGAAAAATTCAAGCCTGCATCCATATTAAATAGAAGCTTGTGAAATCATTTGGAGGTTTTGGGGATGACCACATTCAATTACAGGAGGAAAACAACCAATCAGTTCTGAACTGCCAAATTGAAAATTGCCACTTTCTGTGGTTACAGTGGTAGGAAGGATACCCCAAACATAATAAATAGCATAAAAGCAATTGGTAATGGCCCCAAAGGAGTTTCTGAATTATAATTGTGATCTGTCACTATTGCCAGTGTTCCTAGACATCAATATAAAACTAGTATTGAATGACTGATGGTTAATTTGGAGTTGAAGAAAGCGTGATTTCAATGAAAGCTGTGAAAGATCAAGACAGTGTTGAAAGTCTGTTGCAGCAATGCCTTCCAGAATTTGTCTTCCACATTGGTATTATATTGGAAGCCTGAAAATGAGTTGTCCTTTTTGTCATGGGGCCATACTCAGGTACTAAGTATATCAGAGTTACAATGCTTCCAACATGGTAGTAGCATAGTTGTCAAATTAAGTTTTTAACGGCATGCTGTCAAGGAGATGCACTTGCATAATTTATTAAAAATAAAACAGTAAGGAAGAATAAACATTCATAAAAAATCAGCAAATGAAGATACTGTCTTGTAGGGTATATATCTAGGTTGCCTGATTTCAAAGAAACTGAAGACCTTTCTGAGTACATGATTTTTAAAATACAAAAATATAAAGACAAAACAATGATGTTATTACACTGCCAGCCATAGTGAATTGCCTGATACAAGTGGAATGCGACTTCTCTTTAAAACAGTTTTTCAGATTCAGTGAATAAAGCTAATAGTCTAAGTTTGTAACTACAATACCCAAAACATTATAGACCTTTGCATTTGAGGATCTAGAATGGTCTATGTATATCTGAACAAATATTCTGAATCAAATCAAGTAAAGCTCCAATTAGCTGGGAAGCTTTCTCTGTAGTGTGTCTTAGGAAAATACATACGAATAGGACAACCGTACCGTGATATGTTGCTTGAAATATGAAAGCTTTTGACAATGAGCCATTCAGGGACTTCTTGTGGAAGACAGTATATTTGATAGACTGATAGATCTAAATATTTTTTGAGTCCATATAAACTTCTGTCACCCACAACATCCTGCTGCAAAGAGGTCTACTGTTTCAAACAAGATGTAATTAAGCAATATTCCCTTTTTCTATTTCAAGCTTTTCCTCTAATGATTTCATTCTATTCGTCCAAGTCATTTCATCACAGAAAGCAATGTGTAATTGCTCACTTCTTACTTTTCCCTGTTTGTCATTATTTTAGTCTCCTTCATATTTGTCCCTCAGGTTGGAGAGTACTGGTCATTTTTATCTCTTTTGGTGTGTAAGGTATTCCAAGTCTTTGATCATCCTTATTGCTTTTCTTGATACCATTTCTGTTTCTCAATAGTTAAAAACTTATTGTTATGTAAAGTGGAGCTGAAACAAAGAGAAGTAAATCAATTTACTTAAGCTCTCACAAATCCCTAATCAGTGCACAACCTTCAGTTGTACTTTAAATTATGTTATTCCCACCTTAACAATTATTAGTGTTGTACTTTATTTGTATTTTTTACAGACAAACAAAGTTTTACAGCATATATACTCAACTTTAAGAGCAGTATTGGAGAGATAATTTCTTCTTTACTTGCACATTAAAATAATAGATCAATTCCATTTCATTATCCAGACTTTATTTGACAGTGTCAATAATATGAGAAATTCAGAAGGGGATTCATTTTACCTAAATCTGTCTAGGCACTGAGTGCCTCTCTCTCATCAGTGATAGGTGTCTACTGCTTCCTTTACAGTCAGTGGAGAGAAAGAGGGACATCTCTGGAGAGCTATTCATCCCATTGTAAGAAAGATGTTTGTGTTATGTGGTCTGAATTGGTCCCTAGACGATGGGAATAATTGCACTATGGAGGTCCCTCTCTCATTCCTCTAGGCTCTCTCAATCTTTGACAGTAATAATAACTTACTTTGATTAAAATGGGAACTTTCAGACAACTAATTATATGAAATTACTCCAATTCTCAGTGTCTAGCTTTGTAGGGAAGAGACCATACAACAAATACCGTGCTTTGGCGTCTTCATGGACAGCAAGATGCAGTTAAAGTAAAGGAGAACTTGGGAGAATCCCTTCTGCCTGAGCTCCCACACCCTCCTCAGAGGAGAAGGGGAGACTTTCCTCTCTGTGCGCTGTGCTCCTCCTGCTGTGTGCAGTCCATCTCTCCAGGCTGCTTTAACCATATAGTTTAGCGATACACCCAGATTAGATTGCTCCCTACCTCCTTCCAGGACACACATTGCAGGGACGAAGGAGATCCTCTTAAAAAGGTAAAGAGGTTATTGACACCTGTTCTCCCTCACCAAACTCCACCAGTCCTTCCCCAGCCTCTTGCAATTTCCTCTCTTTCCCTTTCATGTCAGTAAAACAAAGAAATCATTTTTAGCAAGGCTTATCCACAAGTTTGCAAGGATAACATTCTTAAATATCACAGTGCTATTATGATAAGCACAGCACATTCCAGGCAGAAAAACTGCAGATTATGGCAACCTTCAGTAAGTATGGATGATATTAAAAGTTAAAATTTTCTTCTTTTATTTTTTTTAGCACCCAAAAAGCCATTAGCTAACCTGTCAAAAAAAGAAGAGCCTATCAGGATTTCAAATAAAAGAAATGAAAAATCCATTTATGAATACTTATCTCCCAGATCCTCTCTGCATCTTAAGCAGAAAATGATATGTACTGACTTCAGAAATACAGTTACCATATTTGAACATCTGAGCTATAAGAAAATAGCAGAAATATACATTTTTAAATGTTCTTCTAGTTCTATTTGAGAATATAAAGCTGTAAAAAGAAAAAACACATTAAAATTCTGTATCATGATCTGTCCCTCTTTCAGAAAAAGAAATATGACCTCTTCATTACTCCAGCGAAGTCCAGTCTTGTCATAAGCAAAAAACATTCATTCTATGCTAGGCACAAACAAGGAGATTTGTATAAAAGAGTCTAGGACAGTATTTATCAAAGAGTTTTGAGAAAGAAGAATTGCCACTGTGTGATCCTTTCTGAAGGTAACTGAAATCCTGTTACTACTTAAATCCTTGAATCTCCTAAATTTTGTTAGTTCTTTATTGATTGCCCCCAAAAAGACCATGTTAAACAAAGAATTAGTAACAGACAATTACTCAGTTAAAAAAGCTGAGCTAATAATAGTAATGAATAATATTTTTATGACTTTATTGTAGCCTGTAAGTCAGTAGATTCTGAAGCCTTAATCAAGCACAGACTATGTCATCTTGGTGTACAAGGGAATGCCAGACAAATCAGGACTGGCCCGTTCTGTATAATGCCCCTCACGTACTCATCTAAGACTTCTCTGGAGCTCAAGGGTTTGTAAGACCCAGCTCCTAGAATTGCATAGGTTTGGATGAACCCTAGGAAACCATTAAGTCTGATCACCTGCTGAGTGCAGGGCCAACTTTGAAATTGCATTAGTTTCTTCAGGGCCTTGTCCACGCTTTTTTTAGTATTTCCATGGATGGCAATTCCGCTCTCTCCCTGCACACTCTCCATACTTTGACCACTATTGCTGTGAAGGATTTTTCACTTGAATGTAGTAAATCTGAGCTCAGCTAAAGTTCTGATTACCTCAAAACCCAGATGCACTGTGTGATACTGGGGAATCTCCAGGATAAAACCTTCAGGAAGCACAAGAGCTGCCTTGTCTTCCCTTTGCTGGTTACGTGTCCTTGGGGCACCAGCCCAGAAACAAAATGCCAAAGGTCATCGAAATGCAGTGGGTTAGTGAAGCACAAAGTCCAGACTAGCTCCAAGTGTCTCCTCTGTCCCCGTAGCAGAACCTGGTTTATCTTCCAGAAGAGACTAGAGCAGATGGACATTTCAGAACTTTAGAAAGAAAGATAGTGTATTCCAATGCTCCCATTTTCTGAAGATTTCTAAGGATGTCCTTGAAAACCTCCACCTCTGCAAATTACTTGAGGGATCTTGTTGCAGGGAAACCAATCAAGCTGGCTAATATTAGGATTATTAATGTTATACGATAAGGATTCCTGCAGTGTAAGGATGCGTTAAGGCTTTAGAGAATGTGTCTCCTGGCCGAGTCTAGAGGAACAAGGAGAAATGCCATTAACCTAAAGCTTCATGACGATTTAATGATTCATCCTTTTTTTTCTAAATATCATTCAATTTAAGCAAATGATATTAAACGAATGAAAAATAAATATATATATAAAGACACTGCAGATCCTAAAATCAATGAATAACCAATGATACAAATGATACTTATGTTGTTTTTCATTCACTAACCAGTCCGATTGGGTCTCCCTTCAAAAGCCCTGATCCTGCATCTGTGAGGTAAAAATGACATCAGTTAACCAACAAAAGGATGTCAAGTTATCCCCAAAACAAGGAACATTTCACCCAGAGGAAGTAGGAAAGAACGTAGGAAAAATCAAACGTGAAACTAAACCCTGTCTCTGAAAATATTTTTTCTCTTATTCCTGACCGGTAGAGCAATCTGCTGTTGAATTGGATTTAGACTTTCTTTTGTGTTTATTTTCTCACATTTTCTATTTTGATAACACTTCTTACTTGCAGTAAAGCTATCTGGACAACACAAGTTGTATTTTATTTATAGCAGAACACACCACAACAAAATAAAGTATATTTTAACAATACTGTAACATATTTAATTCTCTCACTCAAATTTTGACATAAGTCAATAAAATAAACCCTTATAAAGATGGGTTTGGTAAAACAGTTATAACTGAACCTGTGTGATTTCAAAATAGTCAAAAAGTGATCCAAAATAAATGTGCCATTTTATAACTACAAATCCCACCAAAGTCCAACTACGTGTTATATCTGCATCAGCATTTTGCTAAATTAAAGGGATAATTATAGCCTGTAATTATGTTTCTTTTTTTCAATAAAAATAAGTATTAAAAAACCCCACAACTTTTAAAAACTATTTATAAGCACAGCTCAGAATGGTACCATTTTTCTTAAAGTTTCCTTCAAACCTAGCTATTTTTGCTTAAGACAGTGAATTTGGCACAGATCTTTTAGTATGGAAAAGGTCTGGTAAGATAATTGTAAAGGATGGATAAGCTGACTTTATTTTCGTATTTTCGTATTTTCTGCAATCTGAGATCACAGCGTGCCAGGCTGGTGATGATAGCCATGAATTCCCGTTCAAGAAAATTTCAAAGGAGCAGCATCAGTGGCATATGACTTGTGTACACCGTGCCTTTTATTTTGCAATGAAATGCTTTTACTTCAGGGCTTTCTCCCGTCCTATGTGCTGATCAACTATTTCCTCTTCTAACAGAATCTGTCCCAAATAATCCAGGGCCTATATTTTTGCAATACTCAGTAAACTAGCAGAAGTGCAACTGATATGTGAATAGATTAGATTTAATAGTAAAAGCATATGCCTGGGGTTGGCTAATAGTTTTCTCCAGTTTGATGAGATCAAAACATTAGGCGTAATCATGTTTTTGTGCAAGCTTTACACAACGGAAGCATTTTGTCATTAAAATTACAGTTTGTATTCTGCTCAAATTACAGCAATATCACAGCTGTGTTTTATGAGAACATGCATAAATTCTTTGCAACCATTTTGGGCTGGATTGACAAATGTCATATTTCCATTT
The DNA here is from genome assembly GCA_013398295.1 of Chionis minor. Taxonomy (NCBI): domain Eukaryota; kingdom Metazoa; phylum Chordata; class Aves; order Charadriiformes; family Chionidae; genus Chionis; species Chionis minor. The sequence continues at coordinate 108,104 of VZSF01010904.1, forward strand.
CTCTTTAGAATGATGTTGTTACAGTTGATTTTCCATTTTTATGTGTATGAGATAAAAAAAGAAGGGAAAAAGCCACACAATATTAAAATGAAACAAAGAGCAGTTTTGGTTTATTACCCTTGGGTCTTATAGCTTTGGATGCTTTTGTTTTCCATGGACCTTATTTACTTATGTTCTCTTTCTGAAAGTAATTTCAGATGCAAAGTAAATGGAAGCTATTTTGTAGCACAAAGGCTATTCAGTTAGTAACTCTGCATTGTAGAGAAAGTGGCTTGTTTTTCATGTTTGTTACTACTGCCACTATTTTTTTGGGAAAAAAAAAAAAAAAAAAGGCCAAACAAACCCCAAACCCAAACTCAACCCAAAAGCCTGTGTGCTGTTGCATTGATCTTACTGCAGACTTTGTGGTGGTGTTTAGGGGCTAGAATACCACACTGGGAATGGGAATGGTAAATTACCTTGACCTTTATAATGTTCTTAATTTTGGTTGGCTACTCATTCCACTTATCAACATTTACAGCCATACTCAGTTCTGGGGAAGGCAGAACTAGGTACTAAAATGGAAAATGTCAAATGCTCCCGTAATCCAAGGACATGCTAGACATTCAAATTCTCATACTTTATTATCATAGCAAAAGGTTGCAACAAGAGTAGGAAATAACCTTACATTAATCTACACACAAGACAGACAGCAACAAAGAGGACAAATGGGACGAGCCAGCCTGTTATGACTTGAAGATGTTCATTTTGTGGTTACCTTCAGATGCTGCTCATCCATTCTCAGATGAATCATAAACAGCAGAGCCACTGAAAGTGATTGCCAGCCTGTGCGTGCTCTGCTGGCGCGCCTGCAGTCAAACCTGGAAGCTGCAGTGTAGAGCCCCCAAGAGAGGCTGTACCTGCCCTGCACCCGTCACCCTGGCACCTCTGGGTTTGCCTGGGATTACACTCCGCTTCAAATGCGAGTGTTGTTTCACTTGCACCTTCCTGTCCGCTTCCTGTCTCTCCATTTCTCCGTTCATAACCTCTTTTCTTACCTTCAGCCCCATCTTTTAAAGCTCCCCTTGTTTCTTTTCCTCCCTGCCTCCTTTGTTTGCACTAAAATGCTGGGGTCACATTCTGACAAAAATGAAATAGCTTGAACGATATTATGCATGTCTCACAAGTTAGAGGGGGAAAAAGTGATGGAGGAATTATCATTCGCAGAAGATTCAGTGCTAAAAAATTAAAATTCTGCATATGATTTTAATACACTGATAAGCCAAATGGGAAGATGCTAACATTGAGATAGCGACACACGTAGTAACGTAGATAGCAAAGGCTATTCCCTCTTGAAAGAAGATAAAGCAGAAAGATTTTAAATTATGTTTGATTTAAAAATTTCATATAGATTGCAAGTAAGCAAAATGTTTTTGTGCACCTCCCTCCTCCTTCCAAAATGTAAAATATATACACTGAACTGTAACAATGTAGTCAATGTAGAAAGACAAGAGGGCAACAGTGTACCAAATTCAGCCAGGAAAGAATGCAGTTTGTAATTAACAGTCTGATCTATTTATTTATTTATTTATTTACAATGGTCACCTAGTTTGCCCTATCATGAAAAAGTATTAAAGCGGAATAAAAATCTGTAATTTATCTTGCTGCATCAGAGAATACAAACTCTATATCAAGGTACTCAGTCTCTGTCAGACCAGTACATTATTTCCCAGTCATCTTGATATTATTCTTAGCAGATAAAACCAGATGAATATATGGGTCCTGTTATGAGTCCATAAGATTTTCACAAGACAACACACCTCAAACAGCAGGGAAATATTGTCAGACAAAACCCACCTTAAATAATGAAGTCTGTATTGTCACAGTAAGTGTTACTACATCCAGTTTTAACTCAAGATGCCTTTGCATTATATTGTATTTTGTGAAAAATGCTATGTGGTTATACATATATACTGTACAGAAATACAAATACTCTCCATACAGATGCAGAGAGTGCACATATGACCTCTTCTAACCTTAGATGTGTGCAGGTACAGAATCACAGAATCACAGAAACACAGAATCACAGAATGTTTGAGGTTGGAATGGACCTCTGGAGGTCACCTGGTTCATTCGCTCTACTCAAGCAGGGCCACCTACAGCCAGTGGTGTACATTTCCAGTCGGGTTTTGAGTGTCTCCAAGGATGGAGACTCCACAACCTCTCTGGGCAATCTGTGTCAGTGCTTGGTCACCCTCACTGTAAAAAAGCGTTTCCTGACATTCAGAGAGAACCTCCTGTGTTTCAGTTTGTGCCCACTGCCTCTGGTCCTGTCACTGGACACCACTGGAAAGAGCCTGGCTCCGTCCTCATTGCACTGTTGCACTTTCCCTTCAAGTATTTATATACATTGACAGGATCCTCCTGAGACTTCTCTTCCCCAGGCTGAACAGCCCCAGCTCCCTCAGCCTTTCCTAATACAGGAGAGAGACTCCAGTCCCTTCACCATCTTCATGGCCCTTTGCTGGAGTATGTCCATGTCTCTCTCACAATGGGAAGCCCAGAACTGGACCCACCACTCCAGGTGTGGCCTCACCAGTGCCGAGCAGAGGGGAAGGATCACCTCACTTGACCTGCTGGCAATATTTTGCCTAATGCAGTCCAGGATACCATTGACCTTCTTTGCCACAAGGGCACATTGCTGGCTTATGTTTAACTTGATGTCTCCCAGGAACCCCAAGTCCTTTTCTGACAAGCAGCTGTCCGGCTAGGTGGCTCCAAGCATATATATGTGCATAGCGTTGTTCATCCTAAAGTGCAGAACTTCACACTTATCCTTGTTGAACTTCATGAGGTTCCTTACCTTCTGTGACTGCCTTATTGTAGTAATTGCACATACAAGTAACCAAAAAATTTGGCATGTAACTTTTCTGCAAATTGATGACTAAGTTACTAAATACAAGAATAATCATATTTATGAAACTGAAGTTAAACGCGATGAATATGTAATTTAAATGGTATTTTCTAGGGGCCTACAGTCTGACCATCTTAGTTTGTGATCTTAACTTTAACAAACTAAGTGAAATTAAATTGATTTGCTGTTTTCCTATGGAAAACCCAGAAGCTATTTTTTTTTAACAGAGGATCTGATCTAAAGAAAGTTTGGCAAGCAGTATCTTCGTCAATATGTTTCTCTTGAGTAAATGTTCAGATATTTTTCAGATTAATTCTTCCTTGTGCATCAGTTCTATCATCTAGATATCCATTGATTCAACAGAATAATGTTTTTGTAAAAAACAAGAGTAACCATGGGAAAATCAAGGTTTATTTGTCATTCTGTTAAGGGAACTTTTTCTTGCTTGTTACAGGGCAGTCACTTACATAAAAGCAGTAGTTTTGCCACCATTAAACATACAATAAAGCCTTTCACAAGCTTACAACATTAGCCAAATTGTCTTAACCCTGTTGAGTGTTTAGATTGGGCTTATGAAAGCTTTCCTTTCATTCTGAACAATGTATTAATCTTTATTTCTTCTCTGAAACCATTGTGTGCACAGTCAAATAGCTGCTGTATTCCACCTCAGGAGCTGACGAAAGTGATTCTTGACAAATCCCAAGGAGGGAAGGGTGTTAGTATGTACAAAATTTATATGTCTTGTTTTTGCCTAAGATTGGCTCAGAGGAGATTCTCATTTTGCAAGATGGTTTGTGGTACAGAATATGGTAAGCTGCTCAGCTCAGCTTTTCTCATTTAAACACAGATCATATCTGCTTTATATTACAGCTGTAACTAGTTCTGTAATGTACTGAGAAAATCATTGGTAAAGTAAATCTTGAAGGACCCAAATAGTATTACACTTTTACAGCCACGTCTCTTCCAAGAATCAACATAAGCATTTCTTATTTAACAAAAGTGTTCTCTTCAGATGGTAGAGATGCAGATATTCAAGCAGTGGAATATATGTCACATTTACCAATAGCTTTTGTAAATATTGGATCATATCTTATGGTAAGTGACTTTTAAGCTTCTGTCCTTTGTTTAATATTGAAAGTAGGGATGCAAGAATAAAAATAGGGTTGAAACTAGCTTTTACACGCAAAGCAATGCAAACACCTGGCATGTGTCATACAACAAAAAAACTATACAGAAGGACACTTCAGGAAGAGTGAACAGTCTTGTGAAACTGTCAAGGAGTAAGGCTGGGTCCCGTGTGAAATTATGGTTCAAACTACAAAGGACTGGTTGAAGTATCTACCATGTCACAGTTTCTCTAATATCTCCTCCTCCAGACTTTCCCAGAGAGGAAATAAAGTCTCATTTATTTCCTCAATATTTGTCTGTAGGGGTAATAATTTGAAAGACTGGGTTAGTAGTTCTAGTATTAATTTGGCAAACTAACCTTTGTTAGAAGCAGTCTTCTAATGATGAAAGAAACTCTAGCCCTCTAACAACCTTTCAACTCTATTAAAGAAATTTTTTTCCTCGCCTTCTGGGGAAAGACGTTAATTCAGAATCTTTTTGTAAGCTCAGTTTCTCCACTCCAAATCTCCTCTGGGGCATATAGGAATAGAAACCAGAAAAAGAAGAGCAACAAGAGATTGTTCTACTCTTTCATAATGTTTTCTGTAAAAAACCTTGCACAAGAGTGAAGAATTTCCACATCTATAGAAAGAGAAATTAAGTACTGAGGGACAAGTGGTGCTTCAAGACCTCCAGAGGTAAAAGAAGGTTGTGGCATCTATAAAGTATGAATTTCAAAGCATTATCTTCAGTAAATGGTCTGAGGGAAAAGGGGATGTATGTCTGGGTTTGGGTTTGGTGGGGGTTTTTTTGGGTTTTTTTTTTTGTTTTGGGTTTTTTGTTTGTTTTTTAAAAAGGAAAATGTACTAATGAGTCACCCACAGTCTGTGTCAAGGGCTCATCTGAGGATGGTTTTTCAGTTACAAATCTTAACCTCCCAAACCCTATCTCCTTACATCTTTGAATGCATCTCCCTATATTTTTGTCTTTCTGCACCACAATCAAACTTTCCATGCTTTCTCCTTCTTTCCTCCTCTCCTCACCCCCACAAACCAGGACTTCAATGATAAGCTACACACTCACCCGACACAACTTCCCTTGAGGTCTCTAACTGTCAAGTCCCTAGTCCAGTGTGCTCACCTCGATGAGAGGATCCTGGCACTTCCCTGTGTGTTGAGTGGACAGAGACCACATAAGAATCATGGGCACCTCATGGCTTTGGTCCCATGCACAGTTCTGTTTGCTCAGCTCGGGGATGAAGGCTGCTCTCCCTGCCTATCTCCTACATGTTGTCACTACTATCCTCTGAGGTCCTGAGCTTCTTCAGAAGGTGAGTTTCCACAGCCTGTTGCACAGTTTTCTTCCAATGCAGGCACTAGTAATTAGTAACAGAGGGTGATGAGATATGGACAGGTGAAGAGGACAAAAATAATTAAGGAAATAAAACTGAGAGGACTGAAGAGAAGCAGGAAGGAGTTCCTTACTGAAAACTGTGTAATTCAGTCTCTCCTGGATCTTTCAGTAATAGTTGCTCTGAGAAAACACAGGGATTTGAAAGAGCATTATGCAAATAAATATAGATGCAGACATTCACACTGTGAAGGGACAGAAGTTAATAAAAATTCAAAGTCAAAGCGAGATGTTATTTACTGTAAAAATTACTTTTGGCCATTTTCACTCTTCCTGTGTCCTGAATCAGACTTCTTTTTTTTTTTTTTTTTAAATAATGAAGTTTGTCAGTAAAGCCAAAGATCATGACTTAAGCTGTTAGTTAATCAGCTAATCAAACCTCTAAGAACTAACAGGACCCAAGGTACAATTGTGTCAATGAGGAGACATAAGTTCCTATTCATCACTTCAATCTGAATCAGATCAGTTGACACATGTTTTATTCTCTTTTTTCTTTGTTATGTACTTAACAATGAAATAAATAAAGTTTTACTAGATTTATTTAATATTCTTCTTTATAACACCAGAAAATTTTAAGTTCCAAAAGTGTATCATGTTCACTTATGTAGCCTTGGGGCTGATTTCTGGTTTTATTGGACTAAACTGTGTCATTCAAGAGTTATAAACTCTGACTTCTGAGTTAGTGAATCAGCCTGACTTACTATTTCAGCATCTGGATTTAATTGCATTGTTGATTTTTTTTCCCTCTTTGTTGGAAAGTCAATTAAATGCTCAGCCAAATTTTCAGCCATTGCAAATTGACAGAACAAGTAGAAGTACATGGACTTGCACCAGTTCAGACACAGGAATACCATATCTTTTCCTGCAGGCAACCAATTAGAGAGGAAACAAATTTTGAATCTCAGGTCCTATTTATTGATATTTTTACTTTGTGTAAGAACACCATAGCAATATCAAACCTACTATGCTACTTCTTGTTTAAAACACTTCCTAAAATCCCTCTTGGACTGTAATACAGCTGTTGTAACATACAGTTAAAATTCTGACTTAACTGTAATGAGTGTTGTAGTCAATTTGGTGTGTTGTATTTCACAGCTGAATTCAATATTGTTTTTCTTCAAGCAAAACAATTTCCAACCTTTCATTCAGGGATGATCACACTTGTTTAACCAGCAGCATTAGGTGTGAGCAGGGAATAGTCCTCATTTTCTCCCTGAGTGAGCTCACTGAAACTTGTCTAGATGTACAGGAGGTCTGAGCAGAACAGCCCTCCCTTGGTGCAGACCCCAGGCTTAGCACTGGCATGACTCACAGTCTTTGCTGAGGACTAGGATTTAAAACAGGATGGCTGCTGTGGCTGGTGAGCCTTGGAACAGGACATCCCACCAGGGCCTGACCTGTGACCTGTCAGGGTTAATGATCTCTTGCTTTCCTTGGCTTGTGCAAACAGATATCTCAAACAAGGATAGCCCAGGGAATGTCAATGAGTACACATACTTTCCTTGGAGAGACTTTGGAAAGATTTAAAGACATGATACAGGAGATGTTTTACAGCCTTCTTCAGAAAGTCCATGGAAAGACTAGAAGAAGCAGAAACAAGTTTCTTGGCTTGTGCCGTTAGTTGCAGAATGTAAAATTAAAGTGCTACTTCCGGAAGTAGGAGTATTTTCCTTTGTTTCATTCCACTCCTCTGAAATGCTTGGGATTTAAATGATGTCATGGGAATAGTAATGTTGTGTTGCAGTGGCCTTTTAAATCAATCAAAATCACTTTAAAAATCAGCTATCATTTTACTTATCTGGAGGGAAACTATGTTGTGCCATCCAGTGAAAGGATTTAAGATCCCTCAGAGAGATAACTGTGGTCCATTGGTCCACTTCATCTTTACTCCCTGCAACAGAAGATAGAAATAACATGGCCCTGGATTTGGCAGATAAAAGATGTCCCTATCCACAGTGTAGTTCTTTGGAAATCTGAGACTCCCAGACTGGAGAGTCCTCAGACCAAGTATAGGAATATAGCTAAAAAGAAAGCAAAACCAAAATAAAAAAAACCCCAACCCATATACTTGTTCCTTTTAGGCACTGAAGGAAGGAACTGGAACATTCTCTAGGGTCAGCTTGATATGACAAACAAACTAACACTACCAACAACAAAAATCTTGGCGTTGAACAGGAAAGTTTCTGTCACAAAGACGAATAGTAGACATCCTTTATGTCAAATAAGATCAATGACACTTGAGGTGCAAATCTCCTTCTAGGAACTGACAAAACTGGAAAGGTAGAAGCACTTGATAGACTGACTGAAGCTGGAAATGGCTTAAAGAAACTCTCAGATGCAGTAAGCTGGTGATGCTCTCCTCTCCTGTACAAGCCACGTGGGTCCAGGGTCTGCTTCTCAGAGCTCTGTAGAAGGTGACCAAGGAAAATGAATGTGTATAAATCACAGCAGAATTTGAAAAACCTTTAAAGGAGACACAGCTCCATGGGAAAAAAATGAAAAAAATAATAAATTCCCAAATGCAAATATGGAAATCACCTGTGTTAAGCAATTAGATCAGATGGCCATGGAAATATCATTTGATATTAAAAATAATGTGGATAACAGCAGGCAAAAAAAGCCCAATATAAATCTAAGGGGATTCCCAGTTAAAATATAAAAAGGATTCTCAGAATCTGAATATTTGAGATCCTGTCAAGAAAACTGTAACAAAGAGGAAAGAAGTAATCTTTAATATACAATCACCTAACATTTGTTTAGAGGAGTATTACCTGCTTCTGCTGCTGTGAAAACATGAATTGTTTAATGAGAGGCATTAGGATATGAAATGTTGTATTGTAAGTGCAGGGGGCAGTTGTTTTTCAAGATTATTCCTCCCTCACATTAAAAAACAGTCAATGAAGTGCTCAGCTAATGTAATAAAATCCATCGCTGGTTGTTCTGTGTAGGTATTGGCCTTGTGATAAAGCTAGAGGCTGTGAAACAGAACTTTGCTCATAGATAAAAATTCCTGAAAGGCTAAAATTGTATTTTGAGGTAAAAGACCCTAAAGAGATAAATGACCCCAGCATAGGATTTCTCATAACTTGGAAATAAATCATATCTCAGAAGCTTCACAACCAGGAAACATTAAAATGGCATCTTCTATATGGAGCAAAAGGCGAAGGCCAGGACAAGCAACCAAGTGGAAAGGAGACAAGATAATTAAAGGAAACATTAAAGGCCTTCTAAAGATACTTAAAATTCTAAAACTAATATTTTTAAAAAAAAAGTTAATTTTTATCAAGCAATGTCAGTACAGGAGTCTACAAGAACACATTTATGTAGAATAGGTAAGAAAACAATGTAAGGTTTTATCACATCAGTCGACAAGGTGGATTCAGACTCAAGAGGCAACTGTGGGATAATATTATGTAGTAACATTAATAGGAAGGGATGTACCATGATAGCTTTTGTTATCCTTATTCTATAACCAACAGTGTATTTCTGCTGCTAATATAAGACTGGACACATATGGGAGAAACTGATTCCTATTGCAGAGTGGTGTTTAAGCAGCTCATGAATAAAAAATATTTATTTGCCATCTGTAGCATGGGACAAAAGGAACATGTCAGCTTATTTCAATCTAAGGACATTGATTCTGTTTAAAATAGCAAATGCTTTAAAATGTGACTTTTAAAGCTGCTAATAAAAAAAATTCCAAAATCTTGGGGAAAAGTAAAATTCTGTGGGGACTGATTAGTAGGAAAGAATGCTAAGTTTTCTGTCTCAGACTGATTTATCTCTGAAGAAGGAGCGGGCTAAGAAAATGAAATGAAACGGGGATGCTCAGCTAGCATACAATCACTAAAAATATGGCTGGCCTAAATGTGAGAATGCTATAATTTGATTAGCACTAAACGGAAAAGAAGCAGTGAAGACAATAATATTGTGTTTGATAAGAAGATATTATAGCATCTGAACAAATACAGACAAATGACAGTCTATACTTCTATATTTCAGTGTATCAGTTAAAACAGCAAGGACTGGTTTTAAGAAAAAGCTATCAAAAATTCATTTTTAAACAAAACCAGTGCCTCATAAGAAAACAAAAGATATATGAGATGATGGTTGGCCTAAGAAGAAATTTTATGTGTCATAAACTTAAAAAAAGGTATAAAAAAAGTTCAATTCTGCTGATTTCTACATAGTTTCCATTAAAAAACCCCCACCCTCTTGAAAGAAAATAATGTTAAAATTTATATAGATGAGTGCACAGGCAAAAAAAAGAGCACCATTATCTTTGGAGAAATGAATAGATTTGCATTTGAAGACATAATTTCTGCAGATGAGATATATCAGACTATTAAAATAGGCAGATACACTCTGCTGCCAGTAAAAGACAGCATAAAGTTTGGCAGCGGAAATTCTACATCCTAGGAGAGAAAAATGAATTCTGTTTTAAAAGATTATTTTCCTACCCAGTTGCAAGGAGGATTTTATGGAATAGTACATATGCTCTTTCATGGCCATGAAACCGTTAACAGCCACAGAAGAGAAAATTAATGCTCTTTAAATGATACACTACAACAAATATTGAATAGAATATAATCAAATCTAACTGTTTGATGAATAATAATGTGACAGAGTCATGTTTTCAAAGTGCTTGAAAGACAGTTTCTAAAACATGTTTATATGCCTAAATGTTCTATACTTTTTTCAATGCATTTTGGGAGTTTTGTTTTGGGGTGTTTTGGGTTGGTTTTTAAGAGTTTTGGATTTTGTAAATTCAAGCTGCTGTAAAACCGTATGTCTCCACATTACTACCAAAATTCTACAGACTCATCCGATACAAAGCTCAGAGAATATACTTTGGGTAAACTAACTGTGTAATTTCATGAAATTTGTTAAATAATTCCATATATTTCAGAGACATAGGGAAAAACAACTCAATCCCCAAGACATAGGAAGAAAAGGATACTTTAAAATTGATTTGGCTTCTGGAATTCTAATGAACCAGGTAAGTCACCACAAAATATTACAGACAAAATTAAAAAAAAATAAAGAGTACTAATGGGAAGAAAAATAATGATGACCAAACAAAAACCATATATGAGATGTTTCCATGTTTGTTTTTATTCTTATTTATACCAAGAGGAGAAATTGTCTAAAGAGCACAATTTACCGTGGGCCAATAAGTAATGAGGTGGAAGGTAGTGTGCACCAAGTGAGGTAGAAAAGGACCTTTTTGTAAATGGCATGACATCTATTGTCTAGACTGACATATGTGTTATAAAATGGTTCCCAAAATTATCCATTTGTTTAATAGTTTCCTAGAATCCTCTCAAATTCCAAAATCAATGAACAATTCACTGAAGTTGAAATCCAACAAAGACAAAATTGATTGCACCTCTCATGCATCTGTGTCTGTAATAAATACTAATGCCCAGCTATTTGCCAAAGACTTGCTAATAGCTTCAACTGTCAGTTTCTGCAATTAATTGAGACCCAGATAATTTATTCCATGAAATCCTGAGTGAGGGATAATAATAAAATCATACAGAGATAGAGATACAGTCAGGGAAAATTTGAGAACTTCAGTGGCCCATCTATATGCCTTTTTAATAAGCCATTCTGAGGACAATAATTCTACTTGAACATGCAGCAGGAAGATACTGGCTGTTGAGAGCTGATCATATCAGACTCTCTCAAAACCTATGTGGAAATTAGTTTGATCCCTCCAGCACAAGAAGTAGTTTGGTATAATCTTCACTTCTGTTGGATATAGACACATAATGAACTCCGGAGATAATTAGGCAACAGAAAAAATGTAACCAGGAACATTACAAAAAACTTTAAAAGTAGTTATTGTACCAATATAATATATGTTTATAAGTCACTAAAGCAATGTATATCAAGGATTGGGACAGTATGGGAAGCCATTCATAAATTTCAAAAAAAGGAGTCATGAATTCTCATCATATTTTTGCCAGTTCTATTTAATGTAAAATGAACATCGGTTTTTTTTGTGTTCCACTTCAAAATAAGTTTGGATAGATGTGAATTAAAAGAGGATAACAGCCTCACTCAGGACATAATAGGTGATTTATAGACACATAATTATAACACGTCAGCCAAGACACCACTGCCAAAACCATTTAGGTAGAAAGTTTCTTAACCAGTCTTTTGAGATTATAAAAAAAAGAGGGCAATTGCCTACCCTCCCAAAAAGCAGGAGGAAAAGAACATCTGTTTTCCTTTACTAAATGCGTCAGAGTCCTGCTATTCCTTTTCTGGAAAAAAAAAAAAAATTGAGAATGACATGTCTCTTTATTGCAACTGCCTATGGAAAAGAAATAATAATAGTGGTAATAGTAGTAGTAATAGCAGTAGTAATAATGATGATGATGACAATGATGATGGTGATGATTTTCTGGGTAGAAGCTTTTTAAACTCTGTTTGTGTGGATTTATTTCTAGAACCTGAACCCAATGTCTTTACAAGGCTACTGTTCTTTCAGGTACTCTCTGGGTCCAAACAGCCTGTCAGAAGCTCTAGAAGTGACTTATTTTGCATAAGTTAATTTCACATCTTCCACTTGACCTCAGATAAGTTTACCTTCCCTTGGACTTCATTGAAAGTCAAGCACAAAGTGCTGTGTTTAGTGTATTTGTGTTAAGTCTTGTAACACCCATTGTTGTGCACTTCTAAAAGCCTAATCAAAAGCAGATAAATATTGTAATAAAAATACATAGGTATCCTAAACTAATTGCCACAATAGCTGAGGAGGAAATAACTGTAAAGATCTTCACATGGTAAATGCAAATTAAGCCATTACAGCTTTTTATCATTAAATTGTTTTAATTAATATTAATACTAGCATTCTTTATCTTCTATGAAGTGCAGAATTGGCTATATCTAAGGAAAACGATGAAATCTATGATTCTACGATTCTACTATAAGTCTATTTGTCATAAAAAAAGCTTTCCATTTATTTAAGCAGGCCTAGCACACCACTGCAAAAGGCACCAAAGTCTAGTTCCAGATGATCTCCAGACTCTACAGTTTTCTACAGAGCTAGAAGCTTTTATGAAGATTTGTCATCTCATTAGTTAAATAAATAAAAAGCCCTCCTGCTTCAATGCATCTAGTTTTAAAAGGTGTTATGCAATATAAATTTTGTTAATCTAGAATTAATTTAGAGTACCTAAAACATGAATGCTTCTTAGAATCTGTATCATATTGGACACTGTTTCAACACCTGACATTGAAAAGTTTAATGGAGAAGAAAAACTTTGGGAAAGCAATATAGATTTTTACATTTGATTTCTTTATATAACAACAGTGAGTTCGGAACAGAAAACTGATTGCATGAGAGAGATCACAACTTAATTCTACTGTAAAACTGTTAGAGCAGATTGTATTGTGAGTGTTATTCTTTAGTGAATACATCTTGGAGAAATGGTGTTTAGGTTCCTGATGTAGTGCCAATTGCCATTTCCAATGCCAAGAAGTTTGTGTAATGGAAAAAGAAGAAAAAATAAGAAGAAAGAACCCTTCTTCTCAGCCACCCTGATTTCAGGCCCAGACCTTTTCTCTTTCTTTGGTTAGAATAACAGACATTCATTTCTTCTTCATTCAGTCATTTCTCTCTTCACAATTGACAGATGCTGCATATGCTTGTGAGGTCAGGGAAGAAGATGAATTTTCCAACTGTGTCAAAAAGAACTTAATTCAAACACCAAGCACTGAAACACTCAGTAGATGCAAAGCCAAAGGTTATAAACAGTTGGTATTCAAGGAGATGTTTACTGTGTTTGAAGCCTAGGTGGCACAGTGATCCAAACACACTACTCACATGTGAAGACCGAGGTTCTTGCATGATATGAGAATGAGAACGCTGACAAGAGAGCACCTACCAACCCAGAATTTACATATGAAAGAAGTAACTGGGCTCAGCTAATCAGCTGAGCCTGTCAGAACAACAGAAAGGGAACATATACACACTGTTAGAGTGTCTCAGCTGAGCAGCAGAAATCTCCAGCTGTAGGAGGTATTGTCATTAAACAAACTAACTCGCTCACTTGAGATCACATAAACATGCCCTCAGAAAAAAGTAGAGAGAATTTGACTCAACCTCTGAGAGTTACCTAAGCTCTGATACTGGAAGTGAGAATTAAGTAGATAAAGAGACTAAAAGTGACTCAGAGTTTGTAACTGGAGAATCTAAACAACTATGGAAGGATAATTAAAGAGGGAGGGAGGTTTGGGGAGGGACAAGAAATGTGCTGCAGTGATTCATTACGAAAAGCAATGCTCTCCAATCCATTGTCCTAAAAGTTTAATATCAAAATTTCTAAGGAGAATACAACTCCTTTCATAAGTAGTGATATCTTAAACAAGGAAATTCCTAGGTTTACCTAGGAATAGGCTGCCTATTCTAAAGCAAGCTGTATCTAAGCAAGCAGAGCATTCACCATGGACATGAGAAAAACAAATAAAATTATATTAAAATATTCTGTTAGGAAAATTTATATTTCATAATGAGGAAGAAAAAAAAATATGAAAACACCTTTCTCAGATCTTCAGAATCACTTCCAAAATTTAGGCAGCCTGGTAGGGAAGAAGAAAAAAAAGAAAAAAAAAGGAAAAAAAGGAAAAAATGGAGCAATGGAGTCTGTCTAGAGAAGATAGAGAAGCTATTCTGTCTAAAGAAGGCAGACAGACTAAATATTTATTACTTCTTCCCCTTTCTATGACTAATCTCAATTCTACGACTAATCCCAATTCAGCCTAGCCATTTTAGAGGGTACTGATGCAAACTAAGGTATGAACCAATTACTGAATGTACCTCTTGCTTGCCCATAGTGATTATTTTTAATTTAAACCAGACCTCAACCCAATAAGCATTTGTGTTTTCTGTATAATAACTGGTAGAAAAGTACATTTGCTATTCTCCAATATTTACTGTTCCCTGTGAATGATGCTAAATTGTTTAAAATGCTTTTTCTAAGTTGCAAATTTACACAGGTGAACTCATGTTAGTCAGTCATTTCCATTATTGCTACAAAGTCATCAGATTAAGCTCCCTCTGAATGGTGTTGAGAGCGCTGCATTTTCTTCCTTCCCGCTTGTCAACCAGATAGGGAGAACTAAAACCTACCTGGAAAGAATTTTTAGATTAGTTTGGTACTGATCTAAAGCACTTAAGCTCTGAAGTGCACATGAACAGTGGCTACCAGAACAGTGGCTACCAGGGTCTTTGATTTTGATTCAGTTTTTCATTGTCATATTTACGGAAAAGTTGCCAAAAAGCACATACAAATGGATTTTTTAGATTCCATCTCAGTGTGTGCTGCCTTTGAGGAAGGGAGCACAGCCCTGACAGAGAGTTAAGATAAATCAATGTCTTGTACATCCAGACTTGTTTATGTATTTTCATTAGACTGATAATTTCTGTGCATAACTTCATGAAAATTCTCATTCAAAAGGTTGAACTTTTCATTCACAGAGTATGTTAATCTCCTTAGTGCTGTTGCAGTCTATTGAGTTCTACTTTCAGTACAAATCTGGCTGCTTTATAATTGTTTCACCTGGAGAGTCAGTAAGGGAAAAAAAAAAAAAAAGAAAAAAACCAGGAGAGTATCCAATGTACAATGGATGCAAATAATCACAGCCAAAAATGTGTTTTGTACAAGAGCTTAGGCAACTACCAATTCCTTGGAGCCTGTCTGTGATTGCTTGCTGCTAATCATCATCAGGTCATGCTTGTTCTCTTCCCCTTTGAAAATAATGAAGTGCAGCAAATTATTTTCATATCATAAGTCTATGACAGCATCATACCTTTCCCCCCAAGCTGAGCAAAGCGATGTTTGTTTCTCTGTGACTCTTGAATAAAGTGCTCCAAGATCATTATTTGTACAGAATACTTTACATAAATTCAAGTTTTCTGCTGTGCTTTTTGTTTGTTCATTTTTTTTATCATTATTGAAGCAGCAGTGCTCTAGGTTAATGCATCATCACAAAGCAAAACAATTTGTGCTCCAGTCTTTGAAAATGTCATGCTTTTGCATTCCTTTTTGCCAGTAAATTGATAAAAATATAACCACTTATAAGCAAAATAATCAATATGTGGGGTTTTATTGATGATTTTCCAATGGGAGTCCAGAGGCCGGACTCAGATATTTCTGCAGCATGGCCTGTTTATTTGCAAGGAATGTATCACGCTGTCCTGTGATTCCCTGCACATAGTCAGACTCAAGCACTCCAGGAATCTGCCTTCTACATGGAAACTTGCTCTCCAAAGTTTTCGTCAAGATTAAAATACTTCAGGCACACCTGACTCTTCTTTCACCTTTCATTTGGAAAGCCCTGCCTGTGGGATTTCTTTTCCATCTTTCTCTTATTTCCACCCACAAGTCCCATTTTCTGGTGCTTGAAGTCAAGCACAAGAGAAAGCCTACTCAGCTGTATGGACCAGATTCTGCTCCAGCTTGCAATGGTTCTAATTATTTTATCAGCCACTCGCATGAAGAAACATAATTGCTCTTTTTATGTTGATCCTGCAAAGAGGTGTGTCCTGTGGGGAAGCTTGAAGAAAGAGCAACAAGAGACAAAGAGATTATGCTCCTTGGTTTCAAGCGATAGTGTAGCAGAAAATAGAATGCCGAGGAAACTCACTCACTCCCAGGACTAACATTAAAGATGGCAAATGCTCTTTAACCTACATTTAACTTCTTCTAGCTGTGGCTTCAACAAATGTCATTCAGCTCTATACATAGCAAGAAATAAAGCACTCCTGCCTCTTAATGTCCCACTATGTAACCCAAACCTTTCTTTGTAACTGGTTAGCTGTACCTGACCTACATGAAAGCATGTAACCATATAAACAAGCACTAACATGCACTGAAAGATCAAGTTAAAAAAAAAAAAAAAAAAAAAAAAAAAGGCCAAA
>VZSF01010904.1:124453-317053 GCA_013398295.1 Chionis minor
AAGCTGCAGGGTTGCTTGTAAGACTTCAATTGTATGGAAACCACACACATAAGATTTAATGCATGTGATTGTAAAAATGTGCTTCTAGAGAAACTAATACTTTCCGATAATTTCAAAGTGCGAATGTACCTCTGTTCATGCAAGGTGCATTAAAAAAGATAACCTAACTAAATCATAGCTCCACTGAAGAAGTTTTGTCACTGATTTAAACAGCACTGTGATTTCATCCATTTTCAGTGGTTTTGAACTGGAACGTACCATAGAAAATAAATTATCTATGTTTTCACCATGCCTTTCAGAAACAAAACAGTCTGTTCTTTATAAATTGTGCTAGCTTTACTATCAGAATACTATATCTCAGAATATAAAAAAAATAATTCAGAAACTTACTTTCTTCGTTCATTCATTCATTCGTTCATTCGTTTTCATACATTTGATTTTTTTTTTTTACATTTAATTACATAATCATCAAGCTAACAGGTTCCACTTCAGCATGTGCTTTTTCCCAAAAGGTATTATTGTGACATAAAAAACAAAATCACATTATGATTTAATTAACAATCAAGATTAAATAAAACTACAAATCTGATATATCTTTAATATACAGAAGATTGGTGATATATTTTATGTGGAAGATGTAATGTTAGAATATAAAACATTCTCAGCATATCACCTCTAGACCGGAATTTTAACAGGCAGGCACTGGTGTTGCAAAAACTAACTGTGGGTTTCAAGGTTAACTCAGCACCTCACTGAATCCTTGGGTGCCATCATGTTTAGAAACCAGTCAAAATCTAAAAATTTTTACAAATGGGGCCAGCTAGATGATAACTAAAGCCGTATGACTTAGGTCAGATATTTTTCTCTCTTTTAGTAATAATGATGCTTCCTACAAAAATCAGGCCTAGAAACGCAAGGATATTTCTGTGCCCAGGAAAACATGGATGCCGTATAAAAGTCAGGCTTCTCTTTCCATCAGGATTTGATTCTAAAATTAACTTTTCTTACATCTAGGATCTGCGGGCACAGAGCCTGTGCATTTGGTCAGAAGACTCACCTAACAGAAGAAAAAGAAGCAAAGAAACAGTAAGAACAGGGTTTGGGGTTTTTTTTGCTTGGTTGGTTGGTTGGTTTGGGGTTTTTTTTGAAGGGTGGTGTTGTTTGCATTGAGTTACAAAACCAAGATATATTTCATTGTATACACATATAGTAGAAAACCTAAGCATTTTATTACGAATGTGGATCTTCAGAAAATCCCTCCAAAGGCATTTCACCACTACAAGACATTAAGAATTTCTGTAAGACCCACAACTTCATGAAAACTTTTGATGTGCTTTAAGACTCCTAATTTTTTTCACCTCTTAGAGTTTCAATTTTACCCTGCACACAAATTTTAGACAGGATGTAAGACAGGTGTCTTTCTGAGACTTACAAAGTCTCATTACCTCACTCTGTGATACACACATTTTACTTCCTCTAGCTTCCTAGCTCCATCTCATGTATTTACAGAACAATATGGCGCACTTACAGGTGGCCCTGGAGATATAGTCCTATTCCCCGGTCCTTCCCTGGCAAGTAAACCAGCCACGCAGGGAAACTGATCACCACATGCCGAACATACATGTATTACTGTACCGTAAATATACTCATGTAATGATGACTGGTGCAGGGAATCTTAAATGCCAGGACTGAGGAAAACTGAATCTAATGTACTAATAGAATCAGCAAAAAATCTTGTTTAGAACCTCTTCCTTTTGCCACTGTGTCGATATTTGACAATATCTGGAAAATAATTTTATATTTGTAGCAAAACTAAAATCCTAGGGGAAAAAAGAAAGAAAGAAAAATCAAAGTAGTCTGTCTTAGACAGAATTTCACATTGTGTCAGATAAGATTCAGAAATATGTACGTAAAGGAAAGAAGAGCAATTCAGAGAAATAATGAGTGGTCTCCCAAAAAAAGTGTCCTGATGTTTAATCAAGATTCTGCATATACTAAGATTACCTTAGAGACAAGACTCTTTTAAAACATCTCTGGAAACAATCCCTTGCTTTACCCATTTTGTGAAAAGATGACTTTCAGCATTTTTTTAGGCAGGTACAATGATTGTGAAAACATTCCAGCAATTCTATGCAGCATCAGTAATGGCAAAAGCCGTAGTGGCAGACATTGTTATTTCATAATTTCTGCTGGGTTTTGTCTTTCTTTATATTGTCGAACCAAAGTTAAACAGTAGAAAAAATGTGCACACGGCATACATTTGCAGTAGTGACCTCGTCCCGACTCAGCACTGTTGCAGAACCATAAAACTTTAAAGAGAGACTTGGCTGTAGCACTGGCATTTGTGCAGACACAGCACAAGGTCATGAGTCAAGCAAAATGGCTTGACTCATTGTCAGGGTTATTCCCACCAAGATAATTAATTATTCAGGCTGCGATGACTGCAGCAGAGCTGTGCTTTGACTTGTGCATGGCCAGACATCATGGCAAGGAGTAAGGAAATTTTCTTCATCTTTAGAGCATGTACAAAAAGGTCAGGCACAGTTCTAGGACCCATCTTCAGCTGAGCACCAAGTCCATGTGCTTTCTAAAGAGTGTATGAACACAAGGAAGAATAGACATGTGCTGATTTGGTGGGGTTTGTGGGAGTGATATGCTTAGTAGACAGAAAGGTGTATGTCCTCTAAAGTAAAGAATAAATATGGCTTGATCCAGTACGATGCCGTATTGTCACAACATTCTGCATTACTTCCCTGGGAAGCTCAAGAAAAGGAACAGTCTGTGCCCCACTGAATACCTAATTTAGCTGACGATGAGATGTTACAATTAGAAGAAAAGGGAAAAGATTACTTTATAACTACATGGTCGCATTCGCTAGTAAGGTATTCAATTACCTATCTAACCCAAATTGTAGACTAAAATGAGACAGAGATAACAGGTAAATGAACAATAACAGAAGATGTAATAATTTAATATTTCCATTAGTGAGAAATAACTTGATTTTATTTGGTGCTCATTTAGAATGGACAAATACAACAATAAAAGCTTTTGTGAAAACTTCATTTTGTACTCTTTTTGACATTTCATGAGTACTTTTTATTAAAGACAAAATCTGAGCTTTTTTTCTGGTGCTTTTTTTAATGAACTGTTTCAAAATTACATTCTTAATGAGAAATAACTTTTTTGATAAATATGTTCTTAAAAATAGTGATCATTATGTCAAGTAGGCCTAGAGTGCAGGTTTTTCTATTTTCAAAATTTGAACTTTAAATTGTTAAAACGTAAAAGTGAGATATGACTTTTAAAAAATGTAATACAAGCGTTTGTGTTGTGTGTCAGTAGGTACAGATTGTCAACTGCTTTTTGCACTGTTACATCAATTGCTTATAGCATGGTCCAGCTACTAGAAAGGGGGCTAGACATAGCCTATGGGTTGGAGGTAGTTCTGCCTTTGCTTCTGTGTTCTAAAATAGTCTGCTGCCAGCCATAGGAGGGGTTCTAAACATACAGACAACAGGATCTGTTCTGCAAGTGTGTCAAGTGAGAGGATTTCCACAACTGGGATCTGATCCTGTCAATTAGACCATGCTGACTAAAACCCAGCATCTGCTCATTCCTTATGAATTTTTAACACACTGACTCCACATTAACATTTAATTAGAGCTTGATTATATTTACTAGACTTTAGGGTAAAGCTTCTAAGCAATTAAAAGTTAATGTTTAATAACAGGTACATAGAAAAATAAACCTGCTGCCAGGAGCAGGGGACTTTGCCTGGTTGGGGTAGCTGCCTCATGGCTTCTCAGGATCGAGGACCATTGACATAGCTCCCTGCTAGAGGGACTGCAGAGAGGACTTCATCAAGAGGGCAACGTCCTCACTTTTTTGAAAACTCTATTATTTTCAACATACTGAAAAATGCCAATATCATCACCTGCATTCCGCATTTCACAGAATGCATGCACTTTTTTTTTTTTTTTTTCTGGTCAGAGCTGTATTCTGACAATAAAAACTTGCTGTGGATGGATGCTGGCATGCAGCCACTAGGCTTAGTTGGTACTGCACTGTCTATCGCGCTAGGAGGAGCATTGGGGGATGGCACTGAAACTGCTGCTCCCTGGTTAGGAGCTCTGGGCTCTATGCTCATTATCAGGAAATGTGACAGGCTGCTTCCCAGAGCAGTAGTATTGTTTGGCAGGTACGGAGGCTAAACATGATTTACCCTCCCCTTTTAGCTACTGAAGGAAGGCAGAGATGAACAGCAACTCAAGTGGCACAATGTTTCCTGTTGGAAGCTACTCTGGAGTATCTGGTCAAATGTGGTTTTGGATGCTTTGGATGTGGCCAAGGGAGGGTACTGTACAGTCCACCTGCAAGTCAGCACAGCTTTGCTGCCTTGTAGTCTGACTAAGGATTCAACTTACACAAAGTTGTTACAGTTTTTATCTGTGTGTTGGATTTCAGTTCCTGATTATACTCCATGAGCAAGCCGAATGAACATGATGAGATTGCTTGTGTGGGAGTCCAAGAGCTGCCCCTCGCTTCTCCAGCTGCTGAACGAACCTTTGTGACTCGTGTTCTTTTTTTTGTCCTCAACTCCCATTGAGGCACTGATCAGCACCACCTGGTCATCCTCAGCATTCATTTGAAAGCAGGCGGCAAAGATGACCAACTAGGAACTGATGTAGACAGTCTGCATTCCCAGCAGAAAGAGAGGTTGTCACATTAATCATAAGAACAAAGAGCAGTGTAAAATTTCTAGCAGTGTGAAAGAGGCAATCACATCGACAATGTAACCAGGTAGCTGGGGCAAGAAAGGGCACTTCCTATTGACTATGATGTCTGGTTTGTTCTCAAACTGATCTGTAAACCTGAACATCATACAGGTAGACTGATGACACCCATTAACCTTCACATTATTGTGAGGTAATGAACCACTTTCAGATTTCATCATCTCCTATGGAAACATTCAAGACCTGCAGATCAGGTCTGAGTGCAAGGCTGTGCAAGATCTCATTCGGTATTGCACTGTCTGGAGAAATGGACTGTTACAAGAAGAGTGTCACTAATTTATATAAATATGATGCACACTATTTTTCTGATAAAAATCTGTTTTAATATTGGTACTCTGAATGGGGGAAAATGGTATTTCCTCTACCTGCAACAAGGTACTCTTTCATAACATGGTAAAGCTAAATTTTCAAGAAGGCATTCTTCATGTTCCTATAAGGTTTTGTGAAACTAGTATGTATGCTTTTCTTTTTTATTTCAACTGAATACAGTAGAAAAACCCCAGAACTACTGCAAACCAAGAAGTCTTTACTTTTTTGTTTGTTTGTTTGTTTCCCAAGTACAAAGAAGCCCACTTTCATAAAAGATCAAAATTGCTATTTTTTATACAGATAATGCATAGAAGTGTCAGCCAGTAATCAGGACTCCGGAACAAATACCTATAGATATGTACTGCAAATATCTTTCTAGGTATACAAGCATAGATGAATGGTATTAACAGCTAAATTAAGAACCAGTGTAGCCTAGTTCACCTGGTGAGAAATCTTTGAAAAACTGTCTCATATTCAGTCTCCTTTCTGAATGACACTCTCTCTTTTACGATCCTCTCTCTCTCAGTTTTTAATCCTTAAAAAAAAATTCACCCCAAATCACTCGACTGCAATCCTTTGCAATTAACCCCTGTAAGTATTAAGATATTAACTACACAGATTTGACTGTAAAAATAAGATGTAATGGGATGATATGAATGACATTGCTAGCAATCTTGTTAAGGTCTGGGGCACATGGAAACGCAGTGAAACTATGTTTATAAGGCTAACAAAAAATGCCCTATCTTCACTTCTACCAGCCCAATGCCTAAAAACTTTACATCTTCTGCACCTCAGTGTGATAAAGAGGTGACTTGCTGAACAGACGGTGAATAAATGACTCTCACTTTTGCTGCTTTCACACTTCCCAGAAGCAAAGCTGGCAAACTGTATTTTGAGCCTGGAATGTGATTTCTTTATTTAAACTACATGCTTAGCACTAACAAGGGAGCACTCAGGAACATTAATTCAAACATTCTGAGTGTCTCACACTGGGAACCGTGTTCAGCCTTTTTGAGAATTTAGTATTTCCAGAAAAGAATCTTCATTGTATCTGTGTGCTAAAAACATAGTCATGGTCTCTTCATTCTGGTGGCAAAAATTAATAAATTCACTGTATTTATGTTTACATATGTGCATAAATACATGTATGTATGCATTATGTATGTAGCAGATAACTCTTGAGATAAACGACATTTCTATGCTTGAAAGTGTAGTCAAAAAAACTGTAATACATTATTCTGAACAAATAGCCTAATCCTTCAGGGAAATGCATTCTAACTTTCTCCTCTGCCTTTATTATAATGTCTTATTTCATACTGTGCGTATTGTACTGCCTCCATCCACAGTGAATTCAGTATTCTATCCCTTCAAACCATTAGCTTAATAATGTTATGTTCTGCCTCATTCCTCTTTACAGTGCTGCTGTTTTTACATTGTGTTTCATTCCTCTTTGCTCCCCATTCACATTCCTCAATGCACATTGCCCTGTCACTGAATCCTACTGCATCCATCACCTGTCTCAAGTTTTCTATTTCCTGTCTGCTACAGAGAGCATTTCGTCATCTTTGCTACATTTATTACCAGCTGAGCTAATTGTTGTTTAGATTTCAAAAGTGCTTGGCATCATGTAAGGCAAAGGACTGAAATAGGAAGAGAACTTCTGCCACTATTCTCTTTGTGGTGCACTTCTCAACCTTAAATTATTCCTGCTGGAAAGCTATTTGGCCACACAGAAAAGAAGCAAAACAAAATAAAACAAAACTTGTGCTGTGAATATTTGCTGGGCTTGCCAGTGTTCTCAGAAGACAGGTTTTGTAAGATGTTGCAAGTCTGGTTGCAGTGTATTCTCCTCCATTCTTCTCAAACATATTCCTGGATACAATTTCAGAAGTCTGCACGGTAACTCTCTGCTAGAACATCTTGCTGCCGTCAAGGCTTGGGTTCTTTACAGAACTGTGAAAGTAGAATGATGCCACAGATTATGAATTAGTCAAAACAGATCTCTGTGACCATGACTGTTTTCTTCAGAAAGGGAACAAATATACTACTTAACAAACGATACAGACAGATCCTTAGTGTTGGATCTCATTTTCTACTACACCACCACATATAGTGATTGGAGTTCAGATTCCTCAAGAGATTATATTCAGGTTTCTTCTTGATAGTCATAACTCAAACTAAACTTGTTTTCTGGTTTTGGTATATTCTCTTTTGCTTTCCTTATTCTATTCCGGTTTACTTAATCATTTAAAAATTACCTTAACTGTACTATTTTGAAAGCTATTCACTAGATGCATATGCTAAAAACTATACTTGCTTTACTTGATCATGTGGTCATTTCATCTGATTTCTGCTATATGGTAATGGTCAGAACCACAAGTGACTATTTAGAAAACAAAACAAAGCATAAAGATGCAAATTCCCAGCAACTGGCCATTATAGGAAGTAAATAAAGCATTTGCAGCTGTTGCATGTATATACCTGGGAAATATAATACCAGGAACATGGGAAAAGTTGCTTGTGCTCTCTCCTGAGCAAGAAAAAATCAAAGAACATAATGAGTGACTTGGCTGTAGGAATGACCAATCACAGTCTGTAAAATCTTCTGCTGTGCTGGAGGAAGATGGACCTTCAAAGCCAAAGCAGTAGGAAAACAGTATTCTCCGCAGTCTACCTATTCTCAAAGAAATACTCTTTCTGCACTTCCACTCACCTTCCTTAAGGTCACTCTAATAGTTTTGTCCTGTCTTTCTTAAAGGCTGGCAGGGCGCTGCAGCTGAGTGCTGTCAAACAGCCAACTACTCTTTTACTACACTTATTGCTATCAGTGTCACTTAATGAAAGATGGATAATAACCATTTCCTGTTTTCATCCTTCCCTCCAGTTTACTTATTGAGGCATCGGATCAGACTTTTAGATGATGTAAATCAATGTAAACCTGCTGCTTTCAACTGTTACATAAGAAACTCCCTTATGTGACTTCTTGTTAATTATTAGCTCTAACGAGCAAGTACAGTTATAGCATAGATGCAGTATAAGACTGTTCATTGCAGTGACTGGAGACTATATTGAGTCTGCAGCTCAACAAATAGTAGTTAAGAGCATGTTAAGAGCTGATGCGAAAAATCTCTTAAATGGAGAACTTGGAAAATAGCTGAAATCTCTGAATCAACAAGGTAAATTGACTTTATTAAACAGGTTTCCTACTGCTGTATGTGAGTGCTAACTAGAACTTTGTATTTTTAGTGTATAAAAGGAGGAGGGCTGAATATTCTATTTAAAAAATGCCTATAAGTAAAGTAAGCTTTTAAAGAAAGATTTCTGTGCATTTTGTGTGCCTTGATGTTCGATAATATTCCACATAAGCTGCACATTATGATTGATGGTAATATTCTCAATCCTGAGAAAAGAGTTTGTGCTCTAATAAATACTGCAAAGAGTTATCTTAGAAGAGAAAAATACGTAGTTATTAGTTTTCACTACCATGTACCTGCTAGCAATATTGATTCTGGCAATTGGGAATGCTATGGTTAATTAATGGAATCA
Source organism: Chionis minor (assembly GCA_013398295.1). NCBI lineage: Eukaryota > Metazoa > Chordata > Aves > Charadriiformes > Chionidae > Chionis > Chionis minor. The sequence goes on from VZSF01010904.1 coordinate 133,102, forward strand.
AATGTTTTGTTTTATTTTGTTTTTTCCCCCAGAATGCTTTCTTTCTTGTACCTGCATTTTACACAGGACCTTTTCTTACTAACAATAAGGTGGCACCTCTTCAGGGCAAAATGATATCTGAATAAATACAGCATGCTGCCTCCCATCCCTTTTGCCTTCCCTCCCTCTCTTCAACAGACTTCTCAGATCCACTGCCACAGTAAAGGGATAAACCCCTTTGAGTCATATCCCTGCATGGCACTGTCCAGAATGGTTTGAGAAGGGTAAAAGCTTTTCTTCTCTTACCCCGCTTCCAATAGCCATCCCAGCCAATGTAATTTCCTTGGACGTTTCATTTCAACTACATTTGTGTGGGCAGGTCTAATGATACCACAGATAGGATTTGCAATGGGTTCTCCTAAACTAGAGTATAAATGAGCTATCTCTTCACTGCTTCCTCCAAATTGGAGTTAGATTAACAGAATTTTTTTAAAAAAGAGGATATGTGCTGAAAATAAAATTACTCAGTGTAGCAGTTACAACACACAAAGAAACAAGTGAAGAGAGGGACAATAAAATATGCAGATATTTAAGGGCAGAGATGTTAGAGTGAGAATTGTAGCAAAATTTGTCAATATATCAGCTATGGAGCCAAGAAGATTCAGTTGCTGAGTGTTAATAGTTCAAAAAGGTGAAGCAGAACCGCACTCAGTACATGTAGGACAGGTTGCTCTGTTGGTGTACATTTCCTTGCACAGGTTTGCGAATACGACTTGGATAATGTATATGAAAATAATGCTGCATAGAAGAACACATTACCATCAGAAACATGTGAGAGCATAATATTTGATGAATTTGGTAGACAGTAAATTAGATTTGGTGTTCAATTATAATACGGTGTAAAAGCCTGTGATTTTGTATGCAAGGCAGTTATTTCACAGCCTGAATGGCCAAGAAAAATGATCCCACTCGTGTAGCCTGACTAACTCAGCAAGCATCTGAGAAATACATGTAGAAGAGGAGAGAAGACTGCGTAAGTTGTTGCAAAGTATGTCATTATAGGAATGAAATTAAATAAAGCAAAGTAAAATCTGACCTACATTATAAAATAGATCTGGTATATCTAAGGATATGATGGAAACAGTAACAAATCAGCTGAATAATTTAGGATTGGACTGAACATCACACTTAAAAAACATAGTATATCATAGACAAGCAATCTTGCTTTGGCAGAGTGGACAAATGACTTAGTAGGTCTCTTCCATTACTAATTCTTTTCATTCAATGCTCTTTGTAGACCAATGTTAAGTACCTCTAAAAGGCACTAGAAAGTTTAGACCTCCATTTACTTCTTGTCCTAAAAGCTAGTTTTCGATCAGAGAGCAGTGAGATACCATGTCTATTAGCTACTGTTGTTTACTCTGGAACGAAAGACTATTTAAGGACAAGGGATAAAAAAGTAGCTTCTAATCAATCAGTGTGAATTACTCCAGGAGTTTATGCCAATACACTAACACCCTGTCGCTTATGATGAGCAATGTTTTAGAAACAATTATGCTTGCTAAGTTATCATTTCATTAAGAAGTATCAAATGAAAAATGAATTCTCTGTCCTGGCTTCAGGGAGAGTTAAAGAAACAAAACATGGGGTTAATTCTTTAGCAAAATTATAGCCATCTCAAGATAAGTATAAATAATGGTGCTTTTTAAGGCTGTATACAAAATCACAAGAGGAAAACTCTAAAAAGTGCACAGTATACTTCAAGATCAACTCAGAAAAATTGTTTTAATTGTTTTAATTAGGACATTTCACAGGGTTTCTTCCAGGAGACAAGCTAATTAGGTACCTCTGCTCTCCTAAAATCCAGGTTAGGAGAACATATTTCCCCATGTCCTGCAATGTCTCAAAATTTATTCTCTTGATCTATTGATCATCCAGTTTTGTGTTTTATGTAAAATCTGTAAACTTTGTAAAATTTTCTATTTATTTTGCTGTTATAGTTTATAAACAATTACAACAGATTAATAGTTAATTTCATGTTTGCAAAACAGTCAGGCATATTGTAAGTGTTTTATCATAACTACAAGAGGTTTTTTTTTTCTGGGTAAGTTGTCAATTAATAAGTTAAGTGTCTTGTTATTTGATGTATTTTTTTCGATCTTCCAGCACAGAAATTTGAAAACACAGTGGTTTTATGTATGCAGTTTTAAATATCTATTCCTCTTTGTCTTCATAATGAAGTTACTGAGTGTGAAGATAAACATAAGTATATTTTGACATTGTTTTGATTAATGAGAAATAATTATACCCTTACCCCCTGAGGCAGAAGTTGAGTTTAGTACAAGCTCTATAAATGCAACGAAACAGAGAGTAACTTCTCTGACCAAGTACCACCCCAATTTTAACAAAGATCATCACAATCTGTTTTCCCATTTCCTTTTGTTTTGGGAAAGAGAAAAGTTAATTCCACACTTTACACTCACATATACCTGTTCACTCTTCACAGGTTTGGGTGTTTAAAGAGAACAAAAAAATTATGTTCTCCTGCCCTGTGACCTGCAGCTGAAGTACACAGTTTTTTCTCACTTTAGAGGAAGAACCCTCCAAATGAGGATTCCTTCCAGTGCTAAGGTTTGACTTACTATTTATTGCCTTACAACCCTTTATTACTTGAGGTAGGTGGCAAGGCTTTTAGGGACCTTTTCCTCAAGAATTCCTTTAGAGCATCCAAGGGGAATTTTCCTTTTAGGGTACTTATTGAGACAAGATTCAGGATGACATAAACATCTCTGTCCATTGGGTTTCATAGGAACAGTAAAGCAGAGAAAATTCAGTACTTTGTAGTTATACTAAAAAACGTGCAAGTTTTGAATAAAATTTTGTTCCGTGAGCTAAGAAAAACAAGAGCCTGAGACTAGAAGTATTTTATTTACATGAAGATCACATAATGTGGAGTGCCAATTAATATCAAGTTGGATGACCACTGGCTGGATTTTGTTCTCTTCTGTGTGGGTCATAGGATTAAACTGAAAAAGAAGACTGAAAACAAGAAAAAGTTACTTTGGAGAGAATTTTAAATGTGCAGTGTGTTCTTGTGTCAGGGCAGTTATGCTTCCATAAAATTTTGTTGGTCTAATTTTATATAACTAATTTTATAATGTGCTACATCATCAAAACAAGTATATTTGTTACCTTTTTAAATCATTAATAGAGTTTTGTGGAAAGTTATCTAAAATTCTGAAAGTCATGGACTTTATATCAGCAGTTTTTTAAAAAAAATCCACTTGGGAATTTCCAAAAATCCCAGGGGTGAAAATAATGTTGTCTGTTATATACACATACATACGTACACAGACAAACAGACATATGTGTATATATATGCAAAGTCAAAAGTTTTCTTAGTAGAAGGAAATTAAAACAACATAGACTGGAAAATATAATGGACTTCAATACTCAGCAGAAAACAGGCAAATTAAAGCATTGTTTCAAAATTTCAGGTTGGCTTTTTTATTATTTTTTAAGTAATCCAAACATCAGTGGTTGAATTAACTCCACAAATAAAACAGATCAATGAACAGCTACTACAGGACTTGTCCTGGCATGGGATGACCTAGAAAGAGATCTCACTCCAATCAAGAAATATGAAGTATAAATAGATACTAATCTGACTAGAAGGATATTTTCTTAAACAAACAAACAAACACCCCAAAATGAAAAGCTTATGCCTCATTCCTCTGGAAAGTGAGAGTAAGAAGCAGCTTCCTTTCAGTTTTGCTCACTATTATAGCACGAAGAAGGATGTTACCTACATTTACTAATGAATAAAAAATGCAAGAACTTGACAACTGACTATTGCTCATAAACAGAGCAAATTTAGACCTAAGAAAGGACAGTCATTACTCATAAAACAGAATTTTGGCCATTTTCAGGAAAGAAAAGGCCTAATCTCCTAGGAAATTATAAAAAAAAAAAAATCACAGATTCTTCTAGAAGAGAAGCAACTCCGGGGAAGGACATAAGTCTTTTTAAGATTTCCAAGACAATTTGACAGCCCCTGAGAGAGTGAGAACAAAAATAATACTCATTGCCAAAAGGTTTAAATTATTATTTTTCACTCATGCTCTGGAAAGGAAAGGAAATGAAAGAAACCCCTGAAATTTGAAGAATTCTGGTACAATGCAGGATTGAACTGGGCTGTTTAAGCAGAGTGAAATGTTGGGCCATTAGGCTTTGGAGAAAATCAAGAGAAGAACCATTGTACTTTCTGAGATATTCTGTTCTCCTACTGTTTGGAAAATATTTTCTGTGCTTCCTCAGCTTTGATACAACAGTGTTTCAGATATTTTGGGACCTGTTTTTTTTCCTTTCTGTATCCTGCGTACCTGTAGAAGCTAGCAGGACCCTTCATGAATGAAATATTGCTCGTATTTAAGCTACTCGTTGGCTCAGCTGTGAGCTGGTGTAAAAAAACAAAGGACTTCAATGAAATCTGATCATATGGTATTTACTAATGTATTATTAATGGGCAGCTGAATGGCTTCAATAATAATTCTTAGTATTTATCATTCCCTACAAGGGTAAAATAGACAGGTCCCCATTAATCTGGGTTATTTTAAATGAGCTACACAAAAGATCTAAGTGGTCCCCTTATTTCCCTCCCATCATTCCCCAGCAAGAAAATATGATGTGACAGGGATTTGCCTTGACTCATATCATATGAAGAACAGGCCCGAAGCAGACATAAAACTGCCTTTCTTTAATGTCTTCTGATTGTTTCACTGAATTTATATTGCTTTGGTGCATTAGTAATCAGTCTTTGAGAATTCCTTGACATATCAGATAGTTGTCTCCAAGAGACTTCTGCATATCAACCTGCATATCTGTATATTTGCCAGTAGTAACATTCCTGTGCTTGGCTTGGAAAGCTAATCTTATTTTTTGATGTATTCACCAAATATGTGGCTAGATTATATTGTAATCCTGAATATAAACTAAATGTACGGTATCGTTATTTTTATTATTAGATGGTGTGAGCAGGGTGGAATAATCAGACTTCCCAGGCTCGCTAAAACTTTTGACATCTGAGAGACTGAGTCCTTCAAGTCTTACCTGACCAACTAGACTTTTGCTCCTTTATGGTAGCTTTCTAAGTGTGGGGTTATGTCAGAGATACATCCCTCACTTTTTAATGTAATACAAATGATGGAATAAACTACAGGATCTTTTTAGGCTAGATTCTCTTCTTCGTGCTGAACAGAAGCTCCACTTGAGGCTGCACTAGAGACCAGAATTCCACAGTGCAAGGTCCTCTGCCCACTGAATCTTGTTGACGGTACAATTGCATATCCATGTGGATTTCTAGGAGCACTGGAACAGTTTAAGATACCTAATACTGTTTGCACTCACTTGATGACTTGATGGGTTACTATGCAACTTCATAGCTTTTCAAATCAGACTTCAATCCAGCTTTGGCTTTATCTACATTTTAGCTTTTGATGATACAGCTACAACCTAGGAATGAGTAAAAAGACATTTAGGCTAGTCTCTGGGAAAAGACTTTGATCTTAAAACTTCACAGACTTATGGGAAGATTTCCAAAGATGTTTAACCCCTTTGAAGATCTGCCCTTAAAGTAAAGAAACAAATTAAGTACTGCTATTTTTATTTTTCCAAACTGGAAGCTCAAACACAAAGAGAGGAGACACACTTAGAGAATCACACAGAAAAGTCGGAGCTCACTTCTGAGTCATAAAATATTAAGGTTAAGGCAGGTGGCTCTGTCACGCACACACACAGTCTCCCTCTCAATGGGATCAATAAGAGTCTAGCATGTTACTCAGAGGGTGTTGAGTGGCAGATGAGGATGAAGGGCCTGATTGCAGGAGCCCTGAGAATGTCTTATAGCTAGTCGGTGATGTGCCATCACTGGTATTGACTGAAAAACCCACAACATGCCAGTGTCTTGGAGGAATTGTTGGGCTGAGAACCTCTGTTTGCTGGGTAATTAAATGCCTTTTTTTTTGTTTTTAAATTAGAAAATAAAGTTTCCTACAAGCCAGTAAGCTTGCTGTTTGCCCCAGTCTAGTTATTAATATATAAAATTCAATCAAATCTCATTTTGGAGAAGAGACAATGAACCAGTTGGCAGGATCTGTGAAGTGAGTGCCAGACTTTCAGTCCTACCAAGAAGAGTAAGTAATTTATTTGAAAATAAATAAATAAACACATAAATGAAATAACAAGGAGACTATTATCAGTTTTGCTAGCAAAAGGTCAAAGTCTTCCAAATGAAAAGCACTGATACATGAAGGACAAACAAACAGACTGCTTTGCAAACCATGTGGATTTTTATGGCAGTTTATTTGTGTATATCCTGGGGGATCTACAACACATTAAAAGAATGCATTTGATCCTTGTATCCTAAATAGATGTTTCTGTTGTTAGGTGACGTAATATCCTTGTAACCCTACGAACTCCAAGGACGATGGCATTCAGTGACATTTCTGTTGTCAGCAGCAAGCTCCTGGAAAAGTGCAATGGAAGAGTCTTTTTAGTTGACGTTTATTCTACAAAACTTTTCAGTTCAATATATTTTAATTAATTTGCTAGGTTTTTAATAATATTTTGCTCTTAAAAGCCTATACTGTTTTCGCTCTTGAAATGTTAGCTTTATCAAATGGCCTTTGGAAAGACTCTCTATTTAATCCCATATTGGAGAGAAAGCAGGCTCTTGAGATACACAAATGACATCAGGAGGAGTTATTCAACTCTTAACTGTGCAGTGAGCCATCCACTGCAGTGCTTCAAAGATCCTGATTATTCTTCAATCTGTGTGCTGGGAGGTAAAGGAAGTGGAAGGAAGAAGAGGATGTTAGAGATGGAATGATAACAGAAAATGAATGTTAGCAAGAGTGTCAAATTTGGTTTATCCTTCTCTAACGACTGAATTAGAAAAATATTAATCAGCTTTGAACTTATCATTTCACAGGGAGAAAGACCAAAAATCTGTAAAATTACAGAACGCTGTTGAAGATATCAAGACCAATACCTGCATCATAGTATCCCAAGTGAGTAGAGTGTTGAGTGAAATCACTCAAATGAGAATGGCAAGTGGATCATGCCCTGTACAGGACTCCACAGGAAAAAAAATCTACAAACTAATTAAAAAACCTTGCAAGCAAGAAGATCCTCAGTGTTGCTGCCAATCTAACAGAGTTCCATTGATCTAATAGAAGCCATGGAAGAGAGATGAGGGAGCAATTTCTTTATTGACTCAGTTGTCCACTACAGAGCTTTCGTATGTGTGACAAATTCAATGAAAGATATAACTTACAAAGCATGTTTGTTCATTTCCTATTGTGCTCCTAACTGGCTACAGTAATCTAGTATAACTAAGTCTTTAGTATAACTAAACAGTTCTGTTACAAAGATCTGGAATGGAAAGATCTTGTTAGGAATAGGAGAGGAAAACCTAACAGTGTTAATGATTGGATAGATCTTATTTTACCATCTTATTGTTAATTGTAGTATTAAAGCCAAAAGGAATATAAATTGCTAACAGGGGAACTTTGTACAATTCAAATATGGAGGAATGGCATTTTTAGGATGTTTACTTAAACTTTATCTGAATTGTGGTGATTAAAAGACTTCCAAATACCTTGGCAGCAGTCTCTGACATTTCTGTACACTGTTCTGAGTCTGAGCGGGATCCAAGTTAGCGAAAAGGAGAAAAATAAAAAGTAAGGGTGGAGGATTCTTTTTTTCTAAATCTTTAGACAACTTCTGTTGGGTTTGATCCATCTTTCAAGATTTTTCTGTTTTACTAAACCAGTTGTTTGACCTTACTGAAGCAAAAAATCCAAATTGAGACATTGTCCATGTCACAGAAGCCTCAAGTGTATTATCTTAGTTTTTCAAGCAAATGGTTTGGTCATGTTCAAATTATCTTATCTACAGTAGGTTATAGAGATCAAAGAGAAAATATGAATAAGACTCAGAATTTTCTTCAGTTGGAGACAGTCTCTCCCTGGTGCAAATGGCACCCAAAGCTCTATTGTCAGGGCTGCTGACTCAATTTTTGTAATGCTACTCTAATGTAAAGATTATTTTTACAGTCCATGACTGCTACAAATAGCTACATACTTTATAGTATTTGTGAACTGGTTTCTTCCTTCTTGCAGAGCATAATGTGTTGAAGTAAGTTGTCTCTCTGGATCAATAATAATTTGTTCATAACAAACTCTGTGGAGCAGTCAACACACTGGAAGGAAGGGATGCCATCCAGAGGGACCTAGACAGGCTGGAGAGGTGGGACCATGCCAACATCTTGAAGTTCAACAAGGCCAAGTGCAAGGTCCTGCACATGGGTCAAGGCAACCCCAAGCACAAATACAGGCTGGGTGGAGAATGTATTGAGAGCAGCCCTGAGGAGAGGAACTTGGGGGTATTGGTGGAAGCTCAACATAAGACAGCAATGTGCACCTGCAGCCCAGAAAGCCAACTGCATCCTGGGCTGCATCAAAAGAAGCACAGCCAGCAGGTCGAGGGAGGTGATTCTGTCCCTCTAATCTGCTCTGGTGAGATCCCACCTGGAATACTGTGTCCGGGTCTAGAGCACCCCACGTAAGAAAGACAAGGGTCTGTTGGAGCAAGTCCAGAGGAGGGTCACAAAGATGATCAAAGGGTTAGAGCACCTTTCTTATGAGGACAGGCTGAGAGAGCTGGAGTTGTTCAGCCTGGAGAAGGCTCCTGGGAAATCTTTTTGCAGCTTTCCAGTGTCTGAAGGGCACCTACAAGAAATCTGGAAAGGAACTTTTTACAAAGGCACGTAGTGATAGGACGAGGAGTAATGGCTTCGAAGTGGAAGAGAGGAGATTTAGAATAGGTCTCAGGAAAAAATTTTTCATCATGAGGGTAGTAAGGCACTGGAACAGGTTGCCCAGGGAAGTTATGGAGGCCCCATCCCTGGAAGTGTTCAAGGATCAGGCTTTGAGCAACCAGGTCTACTGGGAGGTGTCCCCGCCCATGGCAGGGGGGTTGCAACTAGATGATCTTTTAGATCCCTTCCAACCTAAACCATTCTATGATTCTATAACCAATAAAAAATATAAAACTCTAAAGTTTTCTTAGACAAGTACTGGTTCAAATATCTGCTTTGTTTTCTTTAAATAATAATTGCAGCATATTAGAGTTCCTCAATTTGCTTTCTGTATTTCTTCTGAAATGATTATGATATGCTTCTACAGATGTTTAGGTGTGGAGGACTGTCCTCAAGCTCTTCACAAGGGAAAAGTACAGTTGAAAAAAAGCCCAGATTTCTTTCAGATGTTAGAACGTGACCTGAGACATAAGCATAATGCCTACCTGTCCAATATTGCTATTTGGCATGGCAAAATCAGAAGCCTCAGAGCCATGGCTCTCTGGTAAAATGGTCATGGAAAACAAAGTAGCAATGTTAATACTAAGTAGAATATGAAATAATTACATACAATTAAATGACTGTCTAAGGCATGTCAGCATACTGGAAACTAACTGGGTGATAACAGCTTCTGCCATCTGTAATAGACAGCATAACTGTTTAACGGATTTGTTTACAGTTTATTGTGGCTTCCTGCACTTCATTGCCAACTGCATTCTGGTCCAATTACACTCTATTGGCATAATTGCTCCTTCCCTGAGAACAATGGAGCCTGCTCCATTTTGGAGAAATATTTGGGATGTAGGAGGGCAGGAAGAGAAGGATTAACATGGAAAGCAGAGTGACTATAGGACTGGAAATAGGGAGGTGTTGGGAGGCATAAGGGAGGTATTATCTCCAGAGACTGTCTCTATAGCAGTTTTCAGAGGTGCTGGAAAGAATGAGATTTTCCTAGGAGGTCAGCAGAGCCTTTCTGCAGGGCACAGTGTAAAGCTTAATTCAGGTGACAACTGAATACTGCTTGACTAAAAAATAAATCTGGAGAACATTCCTCTGCAGAGGAATCTCAGAGTGGTTAGGAGGGCAAGATTTGTTTTCTGGTATTTTTTTCTGTGTTTTTTTTTTTTTTTTTTTAATTAATGTGCATCATATCTTGTTGCTTACTTATATTTTTGGATTATAAATTTGTTTGCTTCAATTAAAAATAAAACCTAATTTTAGAGACTTCTGGAGAGAGTACACTAGAAGTCTCCAGAAAAAGTCTGAGTGATTTGTGCCTCTTATCTGTCACACAGTCCAGTGACGTACCACACCATGAAGTAAGCCTGATGAGGAAACTGTCCTCTTTTATGTGGTTACTTTGAAGTCTGCTAATCTCTTTCAGGTATAGCGAACCACAGGGTTTTTTTATCAAGCATTGTTTTTCTTAACTTTTTGGCATGTGAAGATCCACTTTTATCTATCTCTTGTACCAGAGGAGTCTGACGGTAGAGAAAATCTGCTGGAGAATAGGAAGCAGCTTTTCATATTTATGCAGCACATAGGTAGCACTCCTATCTGCTCTTATAACAACTGCACTGCATCTACATCTCTCAGATAATCACTGCCCCTGTGCAACGTTGCCTTCAGCAGCACTTTTCATCTGTGCCAGGCTATTTCTTCACACTGCCTGTGACAAAGCAGTGCTGGATGTACATGGATCCATTTATCCTGAGCCAGCTAATGTTGCATAATCTTTGCACACAGGCACAGGAGCTTTGTTATCAGAGTCCAGCAGTTTTCAGATGAGAATTGCTCTGGCTGGCAGGGAAACGGCGAAGGCAAGTGTGCAGGCACCTGCATCGCACAGCTCACCAAGAGGGTCATGCGCACCAGTGGGACAACTGCAAGGAAGCTGGATGCAGATATGTAGATGGACTTGGACAAAAAGATGACCTTTTTGGGACATAAACAGATGGATTCAGCAAGGGGAGTTCATCATTTGCTCTGTATAGCTATGTTTGCATATATACCACATAATGAGAAGAAAACTCCATTTTCTTCTGGCTGCCTAAGCTTGTATTTCTATTGTCAAAAACTTGTAGAAATAGGTGTTCTATGAACAGCAGAATAAGCACTACAAGGGCAGCAGCAATAAGAAAATCTAAACTTACATTATTTGAAGTATTTTCTGCCTTTCACTTTATTTATGTACTATGTAAATATGCAGGAAAAATTCTTCCCTCAATCACCACTATACTGGTAAAAGCTTTCCAGTTTCCATTTATTCCATCTCTTGTTCCTTTAAAATCTTAGATCAGGCTTTGCAGAAGAGTGATGACACTGACATTGTTTTCTTTAATATTATAATTTTTCAATTACTATAATGTAGTTAAAAGAAATGGTTGCCTGGAAATTGGGCCATTATTACAACCCAAAATTGAGGATTTCAAGATCTACACAAAAATAGTGTTTCTAAAAGCTTTAAGAAAGCTACTTACAACTAACCTATTTTTACTAAATGTCATTTAATAACCAGTAATAATCCTCAGTTTACGTAGTTCTTGGTGAATCATATTCATCCTTGACACGTCCTTAGTGAAATCATTATATTAAGAGAAATCTGAACTGTCATGCTCTAAGAAGTTTACACTGTTTAAACTAACTTCTTCCTTAATAAGTCAAAAGCATTGCCAGCAAGTTGGAGGGAAAAAGCCAATACCTTCAGCTTGTGTCAAGATTGTAATCGTCATTTATGGCCACACACAGATTCTGGAATTTGAATGTTACTCACTTGTTGGAGAATGCTGTTCATCTCTGCTGCCAAGGCAAGGAAGGATCCCCTCTGACACTCATTTTCACTGATTCTTCCTTACTTTGCAATGGGAAGTCTTTCAGGATTTTTGAAAACATAACAATTTTTTTTATACTTTATCGTGTTATACTTTTTATACTTTTTTTTTTTTAATACTTTGTCTTGGGAAGTCATGTATGACTAATCTGATAGCCTTCTACGATGGCATGACTGGACGGATAGATGAGGGGAGAGCAGTGGATGTTGTCTACCTTGACTTCAGCAAGGCTTTTGACACTGTCTCCCACTGCTTACTCATCGGCAAGCTTAGGAAGTGTGGGTTAGATGAAAGGACAGTGGGGTGGATCGAAAACCGGTTAGCAGGTAGGTCTCAGAGGGTGGTGATCAGTGGGGCAGAGTCTAGTTGGAGGCCTGTGACTAGTGGTGTTCCTCAGGGGTCAGTACTGGGTCCAGTCCTGTTCAGTGTACTCGTCAATCACCTGGATGAAGGCATAGAGTGTACCATCAGCAAGTTTGTTGATGACACAAAACTGGGAGGGGTGGCTGAGACACTGGAAGGCCAAGCTGCCATTCAGCGTGACCTGAACAGGCTGGAGAGTTGGGCAAAGAGAAACTGTATGCAGTTCAACAAAACTAAATGTAGAGTCCTGCCCCTGGGGAGGAATAACCCCATGCAGCAGTACAGGTTGGGGGCTGACCTGCTGGAAAGCAGCTCTGCAGAGAGGGACCTGGGAATCCTGGTGGACAACAGGATGACCATGAGCCACCAATGCGCCCTTGTGACCAAGAAGGCCAATGACATCCTGGGGTGCCCTAAGAGCAGTGTGGCAAGCAGGTCGAGGGAGGTCATCCTCCCCCTCTACTCTGCCCTGGTGAGACCACAACTTGAGTACTGTATCCAGTTCTGGGCTCCCCAGTTTAAGAAAGACAGGGAACTGCTGGAGAGGGTGCAGCGAAGGGCCACAAAGGTGATTAGGGGGCTGGAGCATCTTTCTTATGAGGAAAGGCTGAGGGAGTTGGATCTTTTTATTCTAGAGAAGACTGAGGGGGGACCTCATAAATGTTTACAAATACTTAAAGGGAGGGTGCTGGGAGGAGGGGGCCAGTCTTTTTTCAGTAGTATCCAGTGATGGGACAAGGGGCAATGGATATAAAATCGGATATAGAAAGTTCCATCTCAACATGAGGAGGAACTTCTTTACTTTGAGGGTGGCAGAGCACTGGAACAGGCTGCCCAGAGAGATGGTGGAGTCTCCGACTCTGGAAACATTCCAAACCCGCCTGGAAGCCATCCTGTGCAAGCTGCTGTAGGTGGACCTGCTCTGGCAGTAGTGTTGGACCAGATGATGTCTAGAGGTCCCTTCCAACCCTTAACATTCTGTGATTCTGTGTTTCAGGCAGGAACATAAAAAACCTCTTGAGCTTAAACTTCCTTCTTCTGATTGGTATTTGTATTCTCCGATTTCAGACAGTGCTATGTTTCATTTGAAGATTATTATAATAATCATTACTTTATTAGGCATTGATCTTGACATCCGCATATGAGTTATCGAGCAGTAGTGTGATAATTCTGTACTTTTGAAACAATCTGTCTCATAGTTGTATTTCATTTTCCTTCCCAGGGAATCACAGGATGATAGCGTTCCAGATAATGACCTGGTACCTGAAATATTTTCAGGATCAGCAGAAATACCTTGCTGTATTTTCAGGAATACAGATACACAGATACTGTGTTTATCAGGAACACCAATACAATGACACCTCTCCATGCTGCCTTCTTAATCTCTATAATCTAAGTTTACATTAAAAAAGAAAAAGTATATTTTATTATATATGCAAAGAGAGTAATTGACAGTTCAACCTTTTTTTGTATATTTTGATATCCACTTAGATAGTTAAAAGTGGCATTTTAAGTTGCTATAAATGAGTTTCTGAATAAAACAAGCATTGAAACATCACTACTTTGGACTTACTGATTTTTATTTTGAGCATTCAGCAAGATCAACAAAGATGAAATGAAGATCAGTGCAATTCACCTTGAGTAACAGACCAACTAAAAAATGTTGAGAGACAGCCATGCGTATCTTCAACTCTCTGTTTAGAAAAGGAAGTCCAGGAAGCTTGGATGAATTGTACAGAGTAGTCGAATGCAAAAGTCAAAGAGATACAGGAAGAAAATTGCAGCTATGCTGACTGTACAAGCCCAGATGAGTACCTCCATGATCATGTTTTGGATTTTTTCAAGGGTAGTCAGAGCATAGTTTCCTATGGACAGTGTAGAGGAGCATTATTACCTTTCATTCTCACAGGGGTTCTTTCTACACAGTTTGCACTCTTTAGCTTGAAATAACGTTTAATGGATTACTGATTAAACACATATTCCAAGAGCTGTATAAATCTTTTCCAGATATGAAGAAATGCAGTGGAATATTATTACCATGGATGCAAATGACACACTTCCCTATCACAAATTCCAAATGAACTTCCAATGTATTGCTCAGAAATAAATGATCTAAGAAAACATCTAACCTTTCTCTAGTCATCCCTTAATGAAGTAATAGCCAGTCAATATTAGTTATTTTCTAATTTCTTATATCTCTTCTAGCTAGGTTCCACACCTTACAAGTGCAGTAATGGACTTTACCGTATCTGTCATCAGCCTTTAATACCTGGAATTACTGTTTATGGCATGGAATGTTACAGGGGAAAGATATTCCAATTATTTTTCAGTTTTTTAGCAGCTAATGTTCCGAGTAGCTGAATTGAGGTCAGTTCCCATAAAGGGACTACATTCAACAGAGACTAGAAAGGAAAATGAATGTCCTTCTACTGAAAACATGGGACAAAGGCCGAACTCCCTGTCAAAGCCAGGTTGAGGACATTAATTCAAAGTTTCAATTGCTTAGTTGGAATTAAGACATAAACGAGGCCAAATGTTGAAAACTCACTGACACAATTTATTTAACAACAACTTGAGTGCTTGAGATAGAAGGAAAGAAAGAAAAGAAGAAAGAAAAGACAGAGAAAGAGTGCAAGGAGATAGCTACCACCCATGGATCCAGTGACATCTTGTGGATCCTCTTTACCCAGGGTATTGTTGATAATGGGAGCTCTCCTCTTAGTCTGTTTGGCTGCCTTTTGTGCTTTTGGTCCTCTGGGTGGTACCACTCATTTGCATTCAAAGTGTGGTGGGGCAGTTTGAGGGTGTGGTTAAGTTAGCACTTGGGCGATAATTGCTCAAGGGTCACAGGGGGGTCTGTTGACCCCTATCTTAGAACGTTCGCTCCTTGACCTGTCAGCCTGCCCATGCACAGCCCATAGTCACCACAAGAAAACCCCCCAGCTACAGTGATAAGGAGATCCGTATGGTCCTGCCTACAAGGCACCAAAAACCAACCCCCCGTTCCATACACCTCCAACCAACAGGTCCCTGTGGTCTCCTGCACAAATGGCGCAAAAGCAGGGTTTGAGGCAAAGTCTCAGTTCGGAGTTCCACACTCCCCTTGACTGAAAAGTCACCACGGGCTTGGGATTTTATCCTGGTACAGAACTCTGTCTTTTTGGCTTATCGAGCCCAAGCAGGTTCAAGTCATCGCCTCTAATTTAGGGTGTATTGTCTTGGTTGCTAAAGAGCTTGACTTCACAGCTCAGGTATCTCTGGCTGAAATAAATTCAATCACCCCTAGATTCTCAAGGTTGTTTTTTTTTAAAAAAAAACCACAAACCAAACCAAACCAAACACCAAAAATACAACCCCTTTTACAGCTTCAATACTACAGGCATTTTGATGGTCAGTCTTTCAGATATGTGTGATAGATTTTGCATAGGATTTTAAACACAGCTATTGCCTATTTAACGTACAAGCACAAATGATACACTAAGGTCTGTTTCTGTATAAAGCCCTGCCTTGGAGATCAACACCAAACAGGTTTGTTTGTTTGTTTTTGTGAAGGTGAGCTCCTACATGTTTCCTTTCAACCCTCAGGGCCGAGTTTGGATTTTCGCTCCAGTAGTTCAGGCTTATCTTCTGAACCATCAAGTCATTCTTGAGCCACCACCCCACATCCCACTGCCCTTGTTGTCCAACTTTTCTGTTAGTCCCAAAAGTTTCCTTTCATTCCAACAGTTTGTCTTTTTGATTCCCTCTTCCTCCTCTTCAAGCATAGGAGTATTTCTTCTGCCTTAAGCATGGGAAACAACTGTTCTCCTAGGGACATTATTCTGCTCCAGCTCCAGCTCCTGGCAGGAAAAGGAGACGTCTCCCTGGTGTTTCAGCTACTCTATTCTCCTAAGGCACTTTCATGTGCCTTAGGCAGACAGGCATTTATTCTGATGACTTTGAAGACTCCTTTGTCCTGAAGGGACATAATACAAGTCATGTTGGCAAATTGCTGACTCTGAGACAATAAGTGGCCTCATAAAAATCAGCTGCAATTCAAAAGCTGTTTGCATGCAGCTACACGTCCTCAAGTTGCTGTACCACACAACTGTCACAACTCATGTCAAGCTGTTACATAATCCTGGAGACTTACCAGCATTTCTCTAGTGAAAACAAATGGAAGGAAATGCTTTCCCTTTTTCTGTGAAAAACAATGTGCCCTTCTGTTTCAAGATCAGGTTGTAGAATGATTGTCAATGCTTTTGGTATGGCCAAGTTGGAACTTTCTCTCTGACTTCCTGAGACTTCCACCTGTAGTTTCATATAAAATATAGTGAAAGCTTATTCTCCAGAAGCCTGGAAAATAAGAGAATATAATATTTAATTTCCAGGGATCTTTTATTAGGTTTTAATTTGTGATAACCAGCCCATGTTAGGGATATATATCATTCAGTGTCTTTTCACAGCATCTAGAAACATTGGACTACTTTTTGAAGCTTGTAGGAGTTCAAATTTAATTCCCATTTGCATGTTCTGGCCTTCATGCACTATCATTGTATTTTCTTACAAATTTCTGTTGAGGTCTATGTTTTAAAAAGAGATTCAGCTATAAAAGCTTTTCAACAGATGAAGCATAGCATCATTCATTGCCATTTAATAAAAGTAGTCAGGCTCCCTTCTCCCTTTCTTTTATACAGCAGTTGCAATGGAGATTGAATGTATCACGATTTTTTAAAATATTTTTTTCTTTGGTCTTCATGAAGTTAAATGCTTTTGTTTCCTTTTCTCCTGACAACTTGATTGATTATTTTTGTTTTTCCCTGGGTCATTAATAATGCAATTATGAAATATGCTATTACAGAGGAATGTGGGAAACAATAAATATAAGAGTAATGTTCACTTGAAAAAACTCCAGACTTAACCCTAGGCTATTCAATATGCATCAGTTATGTTGTGAGTAGAAACACAGAAGGCACACTTTGGTGCATTACATACTATCTCTTTCCTTCCTAATTTGCTCTACAGATCTGGTATTGCCAGAAAGAGAGTATGTGGTCTTTGATACTGTTGAATCTGGCTGCCTGGCTTTTCCATCTTTTTTCTTGTGGTGCTTGTATTAGACCTGTGTTGCAGAACCAATGAGAGTTTTAAATACGCTTGCATGACCAATTTTTATTAGATGTATCAGACAACATTTGCATCTGGAATGGAAATGTAAAGTGATTTTATACAGCTGAGATATTGAACTTTCAAAATAAAGATTTACCAATGCATAGTCAAGAAGTAATGTGGTAATATACTTCAGGAAATAATATTCTAAACAGACCATAGAACACATGATCAAAACCAATTTTTCAAATCTTAAATACCATATTGCAGTCATTTCTAAATTGAAAAATCCCAAAGCCACATTTCATGCTACAGTGTGACAGTCTTTTCTCATTTCTAAGCACGAAGATCTTTATTTTAAATTAGGTAAAAAAAAAAAAAAAAAGACATAAGGGAGAGACAAACCACAAAGGAAAAAAAAGTATGTATTTTCTGACTGTTCGGTAACAATTTATCCAGAAACTGAGTTTGCGTACCAGCTGAATGCCTCTTTGATGAGGAGGGGAAGGCAATATATTTTAAAAGAATATTAAGCTACACTATCCACTTTTGAAAATATAGTTTCAACAGGAATGCCGACAGACATTTTGCAGCAGGATAGCCAAGTGCTGCTGTACAACATCTCTATCTATAACATCACTAAAGACATCATTTAAAGCACATTAAGAAAGGGAATCAGGATACAGCTAAATGGTGTTGTATCCTGACCAAATAACCATTCTAATTATGTTACCTATTAAAATGGTAAGCCTTATTTCAAGTCCAAACCAGTTACTACAAAAGTTGCAATCTAATCATACTTAGTTATTTATAGGATGGAAACTGCAAGTTCTTTTGCCCATCCACACAAAGACTAAGTGTGTCCTAAAGCAAGCCACATACAAACCATTCAAAGTAAACTATACTTGCTTCCATCATGGTTTTATTCCATTGTTCAGAGAAAACATTGGGTTACCATTTGTTCTTGACATCTTGTGGAGACCATACAGCAGAAAAATCCTCCAAGATCATTTGTTCTTAATGAAAGCAATTTGTTACTAGCTGAAGCAAAGTATCCTTTGTCCTTCTGCCAAAAATGCCTTGTCTGTCGTCTATGTTTGCTGAGCTTACACACAATAATGGAAACACTATGAGATATGCTTAAAACAACAGCATTACAAGCAGGACACACTTCATTGTTCTAAAACAATAGGCATGAGTATGTTCTTCTTCGTCACACTTTTATCTACCATAGAAGCTCATTGACACGGCAGAGGTTCAGCATTTCTTAATTGCCTTTTTAATTTAGTCCACTTTTTCCCCAGGGCTGATACACTGATTCCTCTCATTCCTCCCTCCTCCCCCTCTCACTAGAGCTGCATTTATGAGATACATTTTAAAACAGCTGCTTCTTTTATTATGTTCACATTTTCTTATATAACTGTATTTCTTTCCTTTATGAATTTAATACGCACTTTGAAGCCAGTGCTACGAATACTCAAGTGAAATACAGATATCCTGGGATTAGCAGGTTTTTAAAAGGAGGCAGGACTGAATTTTTTTCAAAAAGTAGTAAATAACCTGGTAAAGAAAAGGGTAGGTGGGTTGTGGAAAATACAGATAGCGAAATGGTTCTCAGCTAATCCCGTTACCACAGCCAGCCTTAGGAAAGCAAATTCACATAGTTTCATATACATGGCCTTTGTCTGTACAGGGACAGCACTTCACAGCGGAAGCCCAGAAAAGAACAGGATTTGTGGACATAAGAATAGAGAACAGATGAGCTGCCTAATGTACCTTCATTTCCTTTACCGTGTAAGTTTTTGAGTGCTCTAGCACAGTTCCTTTAAAATGACAGGAAAACTCTTCAGAAATCATTAAGTACCCATAGGACACATGGAACAGTATATATGAGGGACTTCAGGCTGGTAGAATTATGAGTATACTTCACGCTGCTGTCTTTCCATTACAAAGAAAAAAAGAAAAAAAGAAAAACAGAAGTCATCAGGAACTGAAGAGGAATATGAAATATTCATGACTCTCATCCTTTGAACAAGTGTGGTTAAACCAGTGAGCTAATGTACACAGATAAGCCAAACCAAATGTTGTATACTACTAATGAATTAAAGCATAAAGGAAGGTACTATGTGTGGTGCATGTATCAGTTGTATCAAGAAAACATAGCTTGTCTTGCATCCTCCTTGCATGTCTGTGAATTTACTCCCAGGTTACAGAAACCAGTACCCCATCACAGGTCAGCTACCAGCTGCACTATGTGTAACAAAGAAATGTAAGGTTCAGGCACCTGTCAATTGGGAATGAGAGAGACTCCCTTAATTTATTTCACATGGGCTACAAAACAGCTACAGCATCAGTTAATCACTGAGTTATTGTTACCTTGAGCTGGATTTCAGTCTGTGGCTTATGCACTTATATATAAGTGTCCTTGCAGGTAAGTGACAGGTTTAGAGTCCTACCACTGCTAGAAATTAAAATTAGCTTTCAGACTGTATTAAATAAAATTATATGAGGATTTTCTCTCATTAGAAGAGCCCTCAGTGTATCACTGTTCTTGTTTCATCCTGTACAAGCCCTCTCACAATCCTCCCCATGTCTTTCAAGTTAACTTGATTAGAAATAAACATCTGGGTTAATAATAATTTTTAAATGTCTGTACAATATGGAGCAAAAGATTATGAAATGATTTGTTAAATTATATTTTTGGATATGATGAAGTGTGTTACATGTTCATAACTGAACACAGAGGAGAATCTCTGTTTTTCCTTGTTATTCTATACCACATGCCACATCTGGTTCCTCATCCCTCTGTCTTCTTCAGCTGTCATTTCCTCAAATATCTACACACTTATCTTTCATTTCCCTGACCCGAGATGGCTACCTGTTTAGAAAGCAGAAATCATCAAGTTGCTACTGCAGTACAGGGCAGGTGCCTTTTGAATGCTGCTGTTCTGGTCCTTACAACTGTAGATGAATATGGCGGAACTAAGGAAGGAATAGAGAAGTGCAAGTGGAGGTACAAACGGCTTCCACAAAAGAAGAGGTTCAGCAGGTGATACCTCTTCAGTTCAGGAAAGAGATCATTGAGGAGGAATATGATGGAAGCTAGTGAAATCCTTTGCAGCATGGAGGAGATAATAAATACATTGTGAACTTGCTGCTCTGGGATGTTGTGAGGGCCAAAAGGATAATTAGTTTTGGAAAGAGATTTCAGAGCTACATAAAAGATATATATATATATCTATAATTTACATCAGTATGTATACTGGTGGCTATTAAACATCATAATAAAGATATATTGGTGATAAAATGTTGATTCCTGGAAACTGGCAAGGTGTGCCAGCAGTGAGATCGTTCTTTACTTGCATTTGTTATTGTATTGTTTTCTTAGAGACACTATTATCCACTGTCAGGCCAGAAGGTTATGTGAACTTTTGGCTTGACCTGATTTGGTCAGACTTATGCTGTTGCAAATCACGTACCTCTTTTGCTCCCACAGAGCCCCCATTTCTGACTTAATCTCCATGCCAGGTCATGCTCGCTCCTTTTCAGGCTATTTTGCTCAGTCATTAATCCCAGTAGTCTTTCTCACTGGACCCTTTAAGAATTCTGCTTTCACTGATTTTTTTTTTTTTTTTACCTTGTTCCTTCTCTCACTCATCTATGCTAAAGTTAATTTATGCTAGCTAAAATAATTCCAGCATTTTAAAAGCATGCAAACTGTGTTATGTAAACATGTGAATATGGTCCTGTTTGCGTTCCCCCTGAGGCCTGGCCTGCTTGTAACAGAAAAACAAGCAGAGTAAAAATTGCATCCTGTTTCTCTCATGCTTTTTTCCACCTTAGTCCACAGTAGGACAAAGCGTGTTTTTTGAACCCTTCACAAAAAAGACACTGGTTTTAAATGTGGAGGTTTGAATTTCTGCAAGAGAATAACCATATTGCTAAAGGTTTATACCAATCCTGCTTACAGTCACCAAGGAGAAACATTGTTTTGACTGTGTGATACTGTCTGGAAGGTATTACAGTGAAAACAGAGATGGGAAGAACTATTGGCTTTCAGAATTTTTTTTTTTGTTTGTTTTATTTGTAGTACTCTATTTGCTTAGTCCAGACAGAAATGTGAGTACTTATGAAAAGGTTTCCTGTGGTTTCAAAAATGGAATCCAATATACTCTAATGCACATCTCTATTGTAGCTTCTGTCACAATAAGGTTGATTCAGTTATTCAAACCACCCTTATTCCCAACTGTACCTTCACTGGAAATAGATCCTAATCGCTGTCAGTTCCCTCGGGACTTAAAAGGCTGAAGCAATACAAAAGTGTGTATAAGTTTTAGATAATGTAGTCACATTTTTCTAATCATATTTCTAATTTCACTAGCTTGTTACACAAAAGGGCTGATTGGGGAACAAGATCATAAAAGCCTAAGAGATAATACTGAATCACTCACACACCAGAATGTAATAACTGTAGAGTTGGTTAAAGAGCTGGCATAAAAATACAACGAATCCCCCAAGCTGTCTTTGCAGGGTACTTTTAAAGAGGAACAAATAATGCCCAAGGGTGGGGCATGGGGAAGCCTGTACAAAACCAATGATTTCTACAATAATTAAAATTTTAATCAAACTATTGATTCCCTTTCCCATCCCCCAATACACATAACATTTCAGTTGGAACAGCTGTTTGTCAGGAAGCACCATGCAAATGCGTTGTCACAAATATTTGAAACAAAAAACAAGTGTACTACAGCTGAAAAACAGATGCTTTTTAATGAAGGCAATACCTTTACAGTTCCTGTTTTTACATGTGTCTTAAAAGAATTGGAGTAACTTTGAAGTTTAAAAAAATCAGTGCATTCTGTTTTCTGAAGGCTGCCTAAGAAGATAGAATAAAATGCCGTCTTTGATAGTTCTCTGTGTACTTTTTCACAGCAGTACTGAAGGGAACTCTTATCTGTTGAGAAGGGGATTGGAGACAGTCTGTGTTTGTATCTCAGTTTTCAGCGTAAGACTCCGAAATTCTTACCAGCTCTCAATTTTCCTCATTTTCCATGTCCAATGAGGCATGAATTAAAGGACATGATGGATCGAGCACACCAAGTTATACAACGGTGAGGATGCATAGTACCATGTGGCATCTGGAGGATGTCCCTTGGGTCCCTTCTAGTGTGAAATCCCTGAAGGAGTTACAGGGCTCAGGAGAAATACAAAGCAGGGAACTCTCTCCTCTTCCACCACCCTCCCATTCCAGGCACAGCTGGTCACCAGATTAAGAGATTTAATGGCATTTGCAAGTGCTATCGCGATCACAGAGCTGCAGAGGCACTGCAGCACTGTACTGAAAAACCATGAGCAAGACCCCCAGTCTGGGAGAGTCTGTGGCAAGACCATGTGCATGAGGTTTGTGTCAAGTGCACAGGCTCAGGAAGGTCCATCCTCAGAGCTTGGTTCCCAAGACCAAGCATTTGCAGCAGCAGGATAGGATCAGAGCATCAGCAGTCTCTTGCTACAAAAAGAAAAATCCTTCTGCCTTTCCATGTAGCAAAGCAAATCCTGAAAATACAACCTGAGCATGTCTGTCTGGAGCTGATACCATTAGTGTAATTATTAAAAGACTTGGAGCCTGGGCAGATTACTTGCAGAAGTTAAAGGTGTTATCTCTTAGGACAGACTTGTAGCAGTTCAGCCTGATGGACACAGGTGGGAACTGGGGAGGTTAAAGCAAAAAATCCAGTAATGTCTTTTTATGCAGCCAGTACATTTCCAACAACAGAACAGAGTAGACTATTGGGGGCAACTAAATCTGACAGGATTTATCTACCAAAACTCTAAAATGCCTTAGAAACTGTTTTGATTAAATCAGTGCAACTGCCTCAGAAGAGAGGCTCTGACTGGATTAAGTAACTCCTAAAAACTGGTGGTATAAAGTTGGGCTTTTGTAGGAGGTAGTTTGAACCAAGCTGCTAGATGAATTCAGGGGGTCTGAGGAGGTCTCACACTTCTACTCTGCCTCCTCTGATGCGAGGCAATATTCCCTAGAAGTGAGGTGAAATCAAATAACTGGAGACAGCAACAATCAGTAAAGAGACAGTAAAGTGCTGCATACATTTCTTTACATACTATATGTCTACAAGTTAATTATCTCTTTGAAAGTTCAGGCTATTACTTCTATGTCCAGTGGATAAAGGAATTATTTATTTCCATCTTTTTATTTAAAGACAGCTGTCGTGTTCAGTCTTCTCTGGACGAATGGACACTCTTTAACGATCTCTGAACTGCTTGCCTGGGCTCTGTAATTAGCTGCCACTCTATGAATGGCAATCTTTTCCAAGAAGCAAATGATAGAGCTGTGAAATGTATTTGTCGTGGTCTTCTTTGTCTTACTACAGTCATGATGTGCCTGCATTAGTGAACATTTGCCTTTGCAAGTGTTCCATGGACTCCCCAATATATGCAAAGCACACTGTTGTGAACCAAATAATAAAATAAAGGTTTTGTTTTTTTTTTTTTTTTTTTTAAATAAGAAAACTTTGTCCTCCAAATCTCAGCGCTTAAAGGCAGATCTACTGGTAAGCTTGGAGTCTTTTCCTCGAATAAGTATTGCTGTTCCAAAATGAGATTGACTGCTCAGACTTTTTGCTACAGTCTGGTGAGCTAAAAGCCATATGTTTCAAAATCAAAACAGAGATTCTCATATAATTATTAGGCTGTAGGAGTTAGGTTTAAAAAATAGATGACAAATACCCCAATGCTTCTGATAGAATTGCAAGAGGTGACCAACCTTGAAACTCAATTCATGGTGTGTAATTGCCTTGGCAAGGCACAAAGTAGTAAGAATGTACATTGCCTTGTACCATATGGGAATGCCTTGAATTCTTGATTTTCCTACATCCACACAAGCAGCACAGTGTGTGGAATTGTTAGGTGAAGTTCCTTTGAAAAAGGAAAAAGAAACCCTTTCAATGTGCTTTTGTCTCCACATATAGCCTTTATAACCTACTTGCACATCACAAATGTCACAAAATCAAAATCACACATAAAGTACTGGCCTGTCTCTTTCATAGTGCAATAAAAGAAATAATCGGTAATTTTACTGTGAGCCTTCATTACACTATTTGTATGGATCTCTCCTAGATAGCAGTTAGTCTAATTGCCATAAATTTTTCAGACAACTGGTTTGCATTATCTTCTGTATACAATGTAGAGGAAACAAACGGATTGCATCTATACAGATAGGAAAAGGCTGTTATTTCTGTAGCTTCAACAAGATTTGAAAAACGTATGGTGCCTCTCACAGTATTTTTTGCTTTGTACATAACTATTGCTTAAACTTTTCAAGAATAAATGTTACTATAAAAATCCTATTTGTTTAAAGGTATAATAAATTGAAATTATTATGTTTTGAGCAATCTACAGGCTATTCTTAAAATACACATTTTTTTCTTGCTGTAATTAAATCATAAAGTATTTCTGAGAAGGAATGGCTGATGTTTGTCTTGTTTTGAAGAGTAGGAAGCAATTCTCCAAGATGTGCTGAGATCAGTGATACTGATGCATAACAAAAGAGAAAAATGGAAAAATATCTTATTAGTTTCGAGGTGGGTTAAGAGTTACAGTAAAACATGTAAAATACTCTACTTTCACAATGCTAAGGTGATGCAAAGACAAGAAGAATACAACAATAAAGAGAAAATTTAAGTATTTGTGTCTTGGATTTCTCACTGTATTCAAGATAATACTTATTTGAACTTATTGGAAGTCAAGTAATGAAGAAAATGAAAAATGAGAGCATTGCTGTCATCAACATTTAAAGCTGCATGGTGAATGGATGCTATGACTTCCATGAAAACCTACAGAAACCAAGCAAATCCCAGACTTTGGGTAGGGAATGATTAACGTAACACTGTGCAAGCTGATACCAGTGAGTCCCCAAAAAAGGTGGTGTTACTGACTGTCACATCTTTACAATAAGTCTTTGTCCTGATTTGAGTCTTGGTAATTCTGCTCTTGTTCTGCAGAGGTGTACATTGTGCACAGAGGTCTACAGAGATGTATGTTGTACTGTTTGGGATGTCTATGCTTTAATTTTTTATAATTCAGAAATAAGTTGTCTCAAAGTCTCCTACACAATGGAAGACATATTTTCTACTATGTTATGCCATGTTTATGCAACCTGCAGCCTGTTTTCATGACTGTAGGAGAATCATTTAAAATACTCTGATATTTCACTGGACTAGGCCTGCTTACATGATCACTCTCTAAAGCATGCCTGAAGAAAGAGAAAATGACAGAGATTTCCCTAAGGATCTGTAATTTCTTCAGTGTCTTCTTGAGGAAGCCAGCTGGAAAGGCTAAAGACCCAGTGCATGGAATAGCTTTAATTTCAAGTTCTGGTTGCTTTAGATCTCCTAGATGAACTGTCCCAATGTCTGTGTCACTGAAGTTCCTATATATGTAACCACATACAACAAAATTTTTAATGGAATTTTTTTTTAGGGTTTTTTTTTTTGTCTTGACTTAGACCATGTGAATTTACCACACACTGGAAGTCCACAGACAAGTAAAGTTCTGTCACCAGTTCAGAACAATTTCTTACTTCCCCAAAGAGCATAAAGATTTGGAATAATCTTTTGGAGAATGGAGTTCCTATCTTGTTGCTCATGAGCGGAGGGGAGTTCAAGGAAGCCCCACTTGCTAATGGAGAAAATATTGAGAAGAAGATGTCCTATTTAATTTTATCCCATAGCTTCTGGCCTTTCCTTGACAAGAATATTGATTTTGGGAAATAGATAAGGTAAGCACCAGAATTCAAATCCAAGGTCTGTCTCTTTAAAGAGACAACTATGCAGAATTTTCTTTAGCTGGTTTGAAGACGTGTCCCTAAGGATCTGTTCACAGACCTCCAGGCTCACTAGATGCAGTGAATTTCTAAGGCTGAAGGAGCCTCTGTTATTTTATGGTGAAAAGAATTTGGTGGATGTACCCAGAAGTCCACATCCCTTTCTAAACCTGAGCCTGGCATGGCTGTTTCCCATTTGTGACTGTGCATTCCTACAGATACTGTCAGGGATTGCCAAATACAAGACCCCAGGAGGGAGAAGGCTTTTGCAGCTCCAAGCCTCCAGCTCCAACCAGTAGTGAGGTTGAATGTGTGTTTCCCGCAGGCACACACACATAAACACACATATACTGCACATTTATATGATGTGGATCCTCCAGCAACTGGCCTCAGACATTCAGTCTGCCCAGTATCTGTCTGTGGATCCCAGTCTCCCCACATGCTGGCATCTGGGCATGCCAATGCCTGAGGCTACAGCCCCTTTCCAGCCCTTCACACATGCACATGCACACGCATTGTGTGTAACCAGTTTTAGACACACAGATCATCCAGCATCTGCCCTAGATCCTCACCCACAGCCTCCCAGATGCTGGCACAAAGATGCACACAGACACACACACAAAGGGGTCTCAGTCCACTACCAGACTGCATGGTCGCCTTGGCAGTTGGCCAGGATGCCCTGTCCTCTCTGGTAGCCATCTCCTCCAGCTGTCTCTCTCACAGAGGCAGATTCACACACCGTCATAGGCTGACCCACAATGTGCGCACTCCCCAGTGACTCCACGTGCTGGTGCATGTTTGCTGTGACCCCTGGCCCTGCTCTAGGGGCTGCACTCAGACCCCCATGCATACACACACACACTCACGCACATGCACACAGAGCCTCTTAAAAAAGAGGTAAAAATGGCATTTAAAGAGAATCCAGGACTGACTGCAAGCATCGGGCATAGGGCACAGTCGAACAAGCGTAACCAACCTGCCAACTGTTCACACACAACTCTTTCCCTCTGTTTTTTCACACCTGATTCTTCCCATCCCTCCCTTTCCCCACCACTGATTCCTCTCGAAACATCCTGTTCGAGAAGACTTATGTGATCTTCCAAAGCATCCCATATTCAGTCTGTACCCCCTGCCAGTAACGCCTCAGCCTATAGGCGATCTCAGGACAGGCTCTCCCATTGACTCACGGTGGCGGGTGTCAGCCCTAGCCTGTGAGGCTGATGCCCTCCTAGGATGCCCTGGCGTGGCTGAGGAAGGGGCTCATCTCCCTTACTGGGTTATTGGGTTTCCCCCTGCCTGGCGCTGTGCCTTTCCACTCCTTTGTGCCTGGGCAGATGAGCCTTTAATCACACTTCTTCACAGATACATCAGCTATTACTGACTGTGTCACAAAGGAAATTGTTTCCTGTTTTTCCCATGGCTGTTTCAGAAGAGTTTGAGGAGGGAAATGGCCACACCTTCACCATCTGCTGCAGCATGCAAAGAGCAGGGATGCTCAGCCTGTGCTGAACATCTTGCTGCTTATTCAGACCATCTCTCCGCTTTATCATGCCCAAATCCAAGTCAATGGCCTGATCAGTGCCAGGGACTGCGGAAGGCTTCTCAAGCTTCTGCTAGCTGTCAGCTGCCTCAAGAAGTTGTTACCACCAGCCACAAATTACTAGGAAACAGATAAACATGACACTTGAAGAGAAATGAAGCTGAGTATTTTTCACCTGACAGTATTCTGTGACCATTTCAGTTACCCTTCAGCCCTTCTACTAGTGATGTACTCCCTCTCACCAGACTTTGTGCAATCACTTATCGAGAGACACTTTCTCATCCCAAGAGCTGAAAGAGACCCTTTGCAAATGACTTGATACCTCCCTACCTATTACAACAGATTCAAAAAACAAAGGACATTAGGTCTACCACCATAGCAGTTGCTGGAGTGTCGTGTCCTGCCAGAGATCCCTGCAGAAAACACCAGGAGGGATGATGGTCATTGATAGGAAGAGTACAGATCAATTTATCCTGATGAAAATAATGGGTGTGTTGACCATTATTTTCATCAGCAAGAACTGAGCTATACTTATGCTAAGGGTGAGTTTTATCAAGGTAGGACAAGGGGAAGATAGTACCCCAAGTAGCATCACCTGCTTCACTACATGACCTTCAAGTTATACAACAATATAGTCCCTGCCTCAAAAATGGAATTATGTTGGCCCTGTAGTGGATGGGAGAAGTGCTGAAAAGCAGGTTATTTACTCAGCTTCTGTATGTTTGAATCTAACTATGTCTGCATGACTATAGGATCATTCTTGTGGTCCCAGCTCAGCCACAACATGTCTGACAATTAAACACATTTTCAATTCTGTCTCTTGATATGTTAGAACACACTAAACCTGACTCCAGGCTTCCCTCGGGTAATGTTTATAAAGTGGGAGGCAGTAACAAACAGGAGAGAAACAATAAAAACCCGATAATTAGGTCTTTTTTTCTATTGTCACTGGCTTTGAAAACATTCCTAATCCGTGTCAGAGCAAACCCAAACAACTAACAGAATGGTGAGCATAATTATAGTTATCAAATTTATACTTGTCATGTGACATACTGCTGAACAGTGTTCAATAAGGGCTTTGCCTCCAAGAGTTGCTAGTATAAAGGCCATGACAGATCTGGACACAGAACTCAGGGATCATTTCTTTAGCCATGAGACAATTAGACATTCATCACAACTGATAAAAACCTACTAAAAATCACAGTTGAAATAGAATGCACATTTTTTGTTTGGGGGGCATTTTGTAAAATTTCAGAAAGAGTTTATCAGTATAATTCTGTCAGGTTTCACGGAGAATAACTATCCTAATTCTCCAACAGCAAACAAAAATAAATATTCTAAGTCTGTATTTAAGGGATAATTTGTAGAGCTATTTAAGTATTTTATATAACTCCATATAAATGTCTTTCAATGCTATTTAAAATATTAGGGGTTTGGACTATTTTTTCAAAATATAATATAAAAACCAGAGACAAATAAATTCTTGACCTATGTAAATTAATATACTTTCATTTGCAGTTGAACAAGAGTATGCATATGAAATTTAACAAACCTGATTCATTCTCTCAGGACAGAATACAAATTTAATTCATTAATTGCTTCTTGCTTTATTTACAGGTTAAAACTCCACTGAGACACATCATTTCACATTTAGGAGATCCTGGTTGCATGGGTATCAGTCAGTGTTACAAATAAGTTAAACATGTAAAAATTGTTTTTACATTTTTTTTCAGCTTGCTGAAAATTTCAGCCATAATAAATAAATCAAAACATCCATGTTCTGCTCTGTGTAATGTGACTTATAGCTGTCAGTGGCCTCAGAACAAGTGGGACATTCAGTTAAAAATAAATTGGTTTTCAGTCAAGTGGCAATGAATACCTAGTGCTTTACAGTAGTTGTGTGTGCTCTGTGGAGTGCTGTACCTGAGTAAGGTTGTTGAGTAATCATCTTGATTTTCTTTTTTAAAACACGCTTTTTTTTTCTTTTTTTTTCTTTTTTTTCTTTAGGGGAAGGCTTATTTGCATCTGACACTCAGTTTTACTGGGACTTCAGTGAACAAATTCTGCCCCTGCCCATATTGATTTTGCAGTCAAAAAAAAGATGAATGAAAGATTAATTTTGGCTTTGTTAAATTTTAGCCAACCAAAGTTCAAAAGATCATAGGATTATAACAGAGATGTAGTAACAGAAATGTAGGAGTAATGAAACCAGGACAAACTTTTAACGGAAGAGAAAATTTGCAGATGTAGTGTGCAGCCTTTTAAATGTAATGATATTTGAAATTTAATCTGCAGATAACCTGGACATTGGTATAACTCAGATTGACCAGCAACAAGAGCAGAAACATATAGATGATAGATAATCTGACAGCAGAAGTCAGATTAAGTGGAACGGGAGAATATACGAAAAAAGAAACTCACCTCCCTAATATTAACGTGTAAACTTCACTGCTGCTGATCTGTTCAGTTTTATTGCACAACAGTGCATGTGAATATGTGATATCCAAGTATAGGTACAAAAAAGAGAATTTCAATGCTTCTGCAATCACATAGAAGCCCACAGGATGTCAGAGATATGCAAAAACACACATTAAGCAGGACTTCATACAAAGAAAGCTCAGGATATAGTACAGGCAGGAAAGGTTCCACCAGAGGTTCTGCAGGAAAGGGCACCGGAATCATCAGATGTGTAATGTATTCCTTATGAGGAATGATGTAAAAAGGGTGTATCACAGAAATCAGTGATATTATGAATGGCCTGGAAAGAGCGAATATGAAGTTTTCATTCAGTAGTTCACAATAAAAGAGAGGAAAAGTAGTCAGATGAAATGATCAAGCAGGAGATTTAAAATAAATATGAAGTAGTAGGTTTTTTGCCCACATGTAACTGCACTTTGGATTTCATCACCAAGAAAAGCTGAGGAAGCCAAAAGATTCAAAATGCAACTAGTCAAATTTGTGGAAAATTTTTCCATAGGCAATACAAACAGCAGAGATCTAGATGCAGCTTCCACTTCTCAAACACTCTAAGCTGTATCATTCCATTCACATTCTGTTTCAACTCTTTAAATGTGTCCTGCTAATTACTGAGAGAGATGGAGTTTTGGTTCAACCCTTAGATTCTTATATACTGGGACTCCAGAAAGTGGTTTGAACATGACATACTGGATCCTGTAAGAAAATGTTTTTACTATTAGTGAGAACACTATTATGGCATTTAACAAGTGATCTCAGGATTCAGATGTCATTGTGTCAGACAAGAAATGAAGACTCCTTTTAAACCACAGTCAAATATAGCAGGGACAGTTATCCAAAAATTTAATCAGAAGTAATTTTTCACCCTGGTTTTTAGTCTCACACTTCCAGTGTGAGAACAGAGCTGTAGGGATGAGAAAATAGCCAGCTTAGTCTCAATGTCACAGACATCTGAAATGGGAGTAACAAGTTGTACAAATGCCTAGGACTCCAAATTAGGTGCTTGAATTTATTTCAGTTTTAATAAATCAAAGTTCTTTCTAGCAGCTCTGAGACAGAATTTTAAAAAGTGTGTTATTCCTTTCTCAACATAGCCTCCCTCCCCTTCTGAAATAAGAATGCATAAATTACAAATAGAGGTCTTCTGGGGCAGCACTGGCTGTTATACCAAGAGCACATTTTAACTAGACTTGTCAACAGGTTGAGATCAGCAATTTTTACAGGCGTATCACTTCTCTTTCTGTAAAGGTGGCATAATAATTTCCTTCACGGTTGGCAAAGTATTTAATATTTTTTTCTCCTCAAATAAACTATATCTATTTGAAATGCAACCTTAAGTGTTCTTAATAATATGACCCTTAAATTGTAGTTACTTTTTGACTACACAGGTAGCATGAAATAGAAGATGAGTTCTACTACATGACAAGAGATGAGTGGAGAGATGCTAATTTTCAGCTTTCCTCTTCTCGTAACAGCTGTGTATTAAGAAATATTATCTCTCCCCCTTCTCCAGCCAAGGTAAGCAGTCTTTTCAGAATCAGGCCAGACCACTTGCATAAACACCACATTACTCCATTGCACCAAGGTGGCTGAATACCGTATTATTCACTCTAGAGAAAATATTACAAGCATGCTTTATGTCTGTATAGACGTAGATATTTCAGATGTGGAAGAAGTACCAGTAGATGGTGCTCAAGAATATATTGCATAAACAGCTACACATTGGTTGAGAATAAAGAGAGGCAGTAATGGATAATGCCTTTGGGAAGTAACCTTCCAACAGAGAAGTAGAGGCAAGTAATG
Organism: Chionis minor; assembly: GCA_013398295.1. Taxonomy (NCBI): domain Eukaryota; kingdom Metazoa; phylum Chordata; class Aves; order Charadriiformes; family Chionidae; genus Chionis; species Chionis minor. The sequence continues at coordinate 164,937 of VZSF01010904.1, forward strand.
TTGACTATTTCAAAAAGTAAATGGGTAAGTGTAAGGAAGGTACTGTGTGACAGAGTAGGAGAGATCCTGCATGAACAATTTTGTGGCATAAGTCTTAAGCTGTGAAATTACCTAACCTACTTTTACCTCACTATCTAGTCAGAGCTTCATGCTTTTATAGACAGTGGAGAAAAATAAGCATTATTAGCAAAAGCCTCATTTTTTTCTAAGGCGGGCACTTGGGTTTGTAGGCTGCATCAGACTATGTTGTGTGCAGCTAAGACCTATGTGCACAGTAGTTCACACGAAATACTGGCGAAAGTCTCCACTAGCTCCCCTGCTCAGGAAGACCACACAGAGCTGGATTGTCCTATACCTCATTAGATTTTGGCTACTGTAATACTTTTGTGTTTGATAGGGAGCCATCATTAGTGTAATTCTGAAACCTCTATTCAAACAGAGAGACTGGAAAACATGCAAAACAATGCTGCTTCAAGATCAAAGAAGCTCAAAGGACTTTATGATCATCTTTCTGACTCTGTACTTTGTTTATTCTAGCTGTTCTTTGGACATATATGGACTCTGATGTCCACGTTGTTATGCAAAAAAAAAAAAAGGAGACTGTAAATATTTCCTCATGTCTTCAGGGTTTAATAAATAAAATGATCTTCTAAACAGGTACTTGTTTGTTGTTTTGGTTTTTTTTAAAAAAAAAGAAAAATAGGTTCTATACACATTTATATGCATATGTATATGAACATATAAACACACAGAGATATATATGTATATTTAGATATATATATATATAAAGTTCCTTCACTGCTGAATTTTACCATTTAAAACAAATAAGAAATTCTAGCCCAAACATTTCTAATAGAACAATAAAATGGATTTTTTTACTTGATTAGTCTCTTTTACTTGGCATTGCCATAGGATATTTGACACCTGGAGCAACATGTTGATTTGGCATTCTTACCTCTTGTACTAAAGCATTGGGAGCAGGATAGTGTTAGAAGGAAAATTGCATTGGGAATCATTCATAGATGGCCTCTTGTGGAACAGGTATAACATTGAAATTCCATGTCTGCTGGTGTATTTGCCTCCTTTTTCAGAATCCTTTCACTTAAGCCTTGTTGCAGCCTGATGAGATTCATGAAGGAAATCCCTAGAACAACTTTTACAGTGACCTATTTATGGATTCTGTCTATATTTCTGAATTGAATGTTACCAGGTGATTTTCCTGCTTTCCATTGACTTGAAACATGAAGGTGATTTCTGCCTCAGTAATATCCAATATGTTTCATAAGGAATACTAATACTGTTGTGATTTCATTAAATACACGGGTCTGTAAAGGTTTTCCTTGCTCATTGTTCTGAATCATTATCTGGTGGCCTCCATAGTAAATATGCAAACAGTATTGCAATCTTTGCAACAGAAAATATCTCTCTTGATAGCTCCACCTTGTCAGAGTCTTCCAACTAAGCATTACTGATGGGAATTTAAAGATAGAAATTAATTACAAGCTTGAATTGTTTCACCACAGTGTGCTGCCATGTTTGTCACATCACTTTCAGCTTCGGTGCTTGCTGTCACTTGTCTTTCAAGAAGTATTAGATTCTAGTAATTTTACAAATATGTGAAAAAGATTTATTTGGAGATGCTTTTCTGGAAATTAGAATTCTATTGATGGGCCATGGCCAGGGGAGATCTATTCAGTTTTTCAAAGCCCTGAATGAAAATTATTCCTTTGAAATGTGACACTGCCACCAGTGGACAATGAGCCAGAAATAGGAAAGGAAGAGACAAAGGCCAGCTGGCCTGTTGAAATGTGTGCTGCTAGCACCATGTAATTCTTCTTTTTGAACGTTCTGTGAAATTTAGGTCCATTCTTTTCTAAATACAGAGCTGTCATAGACTTTAAGCATCCACTACCATTGTGGAGATATGTCTAAACATATGGTTTGTTTAGTCTCTGCTCAACAGGTGAACTTCAGCTCTGCAATTTATTTTGACAGAATTCATTTTTATGTCACTAGTGATAAGAAATGCTTGAATTATAATCCCAATCTAAAAAGTGATTTTGTAAGCAACAACATTGTGGGGTTCCAAGTTACTTTCTGATCCAATAATTTGCAGCTCAAAACTACTTTAATATGTGTTTCAAAGGAAAAGAGGGAAGGACTGTTCCTCTCCATTGCCCCTTGCAAATTTCTTTTTCTGTTTTGCCTATGTTTCTTATTACATTCATTCTGCAGACTCAGCCTAGAGTCTAAAAGACAAATTAACTTCTTTTCTTTTCCTCACAGTTAGTTAAATAGGATTCACCAACCCAAAAGTTATGTTAGTTTAAAACATTTTTTTATATTTGGTTTATGAGTTATTCACAGACTGTTTCTCACATTTTAAACGCAGTTTTTGTCATTCTTGCTTGGACGGACCTTCAGATTTAGTTCAAGGGAGACAATACAAATGCAGCAAAAGGCTCCTGAGATGATTAGGGGGCTGGAGCACATGATATTAGAGAGAAGAGGAAAGGGGATAAATACCCAGTGCCTAGAGGGGATTTATAGAGAAAAGAAAGCCACACCCATCTCAGAGGTCCTTCCTCAGTGCAAGAACAAGAAACAATCTTCTTAAAGGAAATTCTTGCTGGATAAAATGAAAAAATATTTTCACAATGAGCATGATTAAGCCCAGGAACCGATGCCCAGAGAGATTTTGGACTTCCAACCTCGAAAAGCTTTTGTCTTTGTCTCCTTTCCTCTTCAGTGTGTTCCCCCTTTCTGCTCTTTCTTTTACAGGCTTTCATTTTAAGCTTTTGGGCTCATCACGTCAAAGTCTTGTCTAATTTCAGATATTCCTTTTCACCTAGCTTTACAGCAGTCAGAAATTCCAGCCAGAATTTGCAGTTTTTCAACTGGATTCTCCCTATCAGAATTTCCTTATGAGTCTAAGTGCTTTCCCAAAACCTTGTGACAATTCCAAATGTGATCATGGAAAAAAAAGAAGGTGACCACATCACTTGCAGAAAAACAGCTCTTCCAAATTTCAATGTATAGCACGGAAGACCAGAGCCTAAAAAATTTAACTTTTTAAATGAAATAGCTGTAAGAATTTGTTATTAATAACAAGACAACATATTTTCTCAATCTCAGAAATGGTAAAATTTCCAAATTTTGTTTTTGTTTATCTCCTTATCTCATGTGATAACCACATTTTTCTTTTTGATCCATTTGACTTCATTCCATCAGCTGTTCTTTTCCTAATTCATTCATACTGTGCTCTTAATTTTTTATTTTGTGTTCATATACAAAAAATTCCACTAACAATAATGCCTTTTCTTCAACTATTATCTTCCATATTGTAATTTTCACGTGCAACAAGGATATCTTGCAATATTACTATAGTTATTATTTTTTTTAGATAAAATTAACCAAGCCAAATCGCTAACATTTAAAATAGCTTATAACAGGCCTTACTGTTTAAGCTCTAATTAACAACCTGCCTCTCTCTTTGTTTTTTGTATCTTCTTGGAATTAATGTTCTGGCAAAATCAAGCAAAAAATATGTATTACTGTATCTCTTACACTCTTAAATCCAGGTTCTCTTCTTCTTAATCCCACCAAATATTCACTGTATCTAACTCTTTGCCAGGCACCTAAGGGACAAAAATCATGAAAATGCTCCAAATGCAAAAAATGAATTCGTAAGTCAGCTTATCACATTAGTTAGAGTGTGGGTGAAGAAATATCTCAATTATTATTGGCTTTACAGACACTTATTGAAGTGAAATAGTTACTGAAGTCAATTGTCCAAACCCTGAAAATACAGAACTTAGACACAGAACTTGGTTATGTTATTCACAGTAAATGAACAATAAAGAAAGAAATACACTCTGTCATTTAGCTAGGAAGGAATGGCCATAGTTAATCCTGTCTGAAAACAGTGTTTATGTGCAGGTACATATGTAGATAAACATATAGGCATATGTTTATATGTATATATCTAATATATATACCATAAAAAAGAATATAATTCCTATTTTGATAAATATTTAACTATTTATCACTTATGGAAGTATATAACAGAGTGGAAACTGCTTCGATCTTTCTTACCGTCATAAACAGAAGTATGAAACAAAAGTGTGGCAATCTATAATCACCTTACCTTAAGAAGCATTCAAAAAACCATTCAAAATCAGAGTATCAGAGAGACGTGTAATTTCTTGCTTTCTTCAATGTATGGGTAGTGCATAGACCTTGAGTGATGACTACTGTCCTATCATATGCTTAGACCCTCCACTGAGAAAGCACTATTACACACATTGTAGGGATTTTTCGTTTTTTTTTTTTAATACATCATTCAATCAATTAATACCTCATTCAATCATGTTCAGTTCTGAGCTCCCCAGCTTAAGAAGGACAGGGAACTGCTGGAGAGGGTGCAGTGAAGGGCCACGAAGATGATTAGGGGGCTGGAGCATCTGCTTCATGAGGAAAGGCTGAGGGAGTTGGGTCTTTTTATTCTAGAGAAGAGAAGACTGAGGGGGGATCTTATCAATGGTTATAAATACTTAAAGAGAGCATGCAGGGAGGAGGGTGCCAGTCTTTTTTAAATGGTGCCCAGTGATAGGACAAGAAGTAATGGGCACAAACTTGAATGTGGGAAGTTCCATCTCAACATGAGGAGGAACTTCTTTACTTTGAGGGTGGCAGAGCACTGGAACAGGCTGCCCAGAGAGGTGGTGGAGTCTCTGACTCTGGAGACATTCAAAACCTGCTTGGATCCTGTACAAGCTGCTGCAGGTGGACCTGCTCTGGCAGGAGTGTTGGACCAGATGATGTCTAGAGGTCTCTTCCAACCCTTAACATTCTGTGATTGTGTGATTCCATGTTTACAATTTTAGAAGAACTAACAAGTCAATCCATATCATGTTTGCATGTTAAAGATCTTAAATCCACATGAAAGCAGATTTCTGGAGAGGTAAAGGACAGAGGAGAAGGCTAGGATGATAAATAATGCCAGCAATCCCAAAACCACTCAAATATTTCCTATGCTCAAAAGGGCGAGTTTGTATAAGGTTGATGAGCTTTGATATGACTAGTGAAACATACAGAGACTATTCCGTTTTCAATGTGTTTGCTGAATCTTAGAAAAAATGGTCATAAGAAGAGTAGAGTTCGAGCACCGTTTCATAATTCTCTGTTCCTCAAAAAAGCCCTTCATACAAAATATCTGCTGAATGACAACTGAAGTACAGCACCCTCTGATGCTTTCCGGACAAAATCCCTCAAACAGTCTGGCCCATGAAGTTCAACCAGCAAAGAATTAATACCAGATGCCATACTTGGAACAAAAGAATGGAAGTCCGTGTCAAGTACAGCTAAAATCTGTTAAGACCTCAACAAGGTACCAATGTCTCTGATGAATATGCAGTCTGCTCAATATACAGGAACAGGGGAAAAATAAGCAGCAGAAACATGATAGTTTCTGATTCCTACAGCAGTTGAGAATATTAACTTGATGTCTCTTGGGGACAATTGTCTGTGTGATGCATCTTTTGCAGGCCAAAGAAAACATCATTATTGGAGAAAGGCCTGGAATCAGGCATCAACTGTTCCATCCTGCAACAGGGACTACAATATTTTTTTCTATGTGTTTATTCAAAGCTATTGTAAACTCTAAAACTACTATTTCTGTACAGGGATTTTTCAAGCTCTGTAATTTTCAGCTATTAATCCTCCATATTCTAATGAACATGGTAAATTCCAGGGTTAACAAAATTTACTTAACATCACTTTGTTTGTTTTAGTTTCTGCCTCCAATTGATGCAAACCCCCTCAAAGCAGTGAAGATCACTCTCTGTCTCCTGAAAGAAACACAAAAATATGAACCATCCAAACAAAATACCCCAACTCTGACTTAATGATAAAAAAAATGCAACAGGACCAATTGATTTGAAAGGAGGAAAGAAGTCACACACATTGAATAACATTATGATCTGCATTCCTGGTAGCCTTTTGGTGTTATTTTTCTTTGTAGACTTGAAAAACTACCTAATGCATAAATCAGGGAAATAAAGGCTTAATATCTTGGGATATATTATTATCCACACTTCCAGGATCAAGGGGTTGCCCATTTGAAGGGATGGGACTAGAAGGGAGATCAGAGACTAATATTGCAGGATCCCAGAAGTCAATACAGACTCATATAAACTTCTTCAAAGGAGATATGGGCCACCAGTACCGTGATTCTCAAATAAAGGATCAATCTATTCTGCAGTATCTTCTGAACACACAGTCCTGTGTTATCTTCAGGACCATTTTATAAAGAGATATTCAACCAACAACCCCAAATCCAAGTGCCAAAGCTAAAATAACAGGTTTATTGTCTATTTTGTAATTACTACTAAATAAGATCACAATAACAGGCCTTTTGACTGCCATTAAAAATGAAAATAAAGAATTTATATCCTAGACCAAAACACCTCAAATACTTTGATTCTTCTAAGCGTCAGTCTCTGCAGCATTTAAACTACCACTTTTATTAGAGACACTGTTGCATTCCCAGGAATTGGAGTGTTACTCCTAAGCACAGCTTGTCTTTTCTCAGATCATTGTTTAATTCAATGTCTAGCCCCAATGTGAAAGAAGACCTTATTTTTAATTAAAAGTAAACCCCCCAAAAGTTTAACTTACCAATCTTACAATTTAGATAAAACTCTTAGAAATAGTATTTGACAACATAAATATGTATATACACAAAAGAACAGATCATTCAGAGACTTTGGGGCTTTACTGACCTTTCCAAGTTTTGCTAGATTTGTGATCTGCTCCTCATCCACTAAAAATAAAGTGTTATTAGCAAGTCTAAGAACAAACTGATAGATAAATACAGCAAGGCCAAAAAAAAAAAAAATACTCCACAGAGCAATCTATCTCTAAATATCTGACTGACATGGTTGAAAGTGTTGACAAACATGACAACTTTATGACAAAGAACATATATTGCACATTTTCATGACTGTTTGCCATCTGTGTACTTAAAACATACAGTGTAGAGGCAAAATCTGGATCAAAGTCCTGTAGACAATTATTTCCAAACCAAACCCTAAAATTTTCAGCAAACTGTAAATAGTGTTAGCACAGTTTTTGCAGACACCAATCCACAAACCAATTCCCACCTCTTCAAGGACAGAGCAGTGCAGAAAATTCCAGTTCTCAAAATACTGAAGAGCTTAACCTATAAATTTACTACTTTGCTGACAGGTTTCTCGCCCTTACTTTACAGCTCACATCAGTTGACTGAAATATGGATGACTACATGGCTCTCTATGACTACATGGATCTCTAGGTCTTCTGAATTTGTAAGAAACAATAGCCTCAATGGAAGAATTGGAATTAAGTCTTGGTCCATGATGGAACAAGACTTAAAGCCAATCTACCACATGCTGTCTTCCTCATCCTTCTGCCACCCCAAATTTAATTTTGTGAGGAGAACAACTTCATCATAAAGAGAAATGAGAAAAAAACCACTCATCTGCTGACCCACTTATAAATGGGTTGAAGTTCCGTCTCCTGCTTTTCTAGTTTCAATATTTTATGTCAAGAATTTTGTTATAGGCCTCAGTCATGTCATATATATGTCATTGATACCACAGGGTAATAGCTAGAAATATTGCTTACTGGTTGCCACAAAGATTTGGGATGAAACTCTTCATTTAATCTACCTGTTTGTTAAAGATCATAGACTACAATAGTACCAGCCTCACCATTTTGCTGAACTATAATTCTGTGTTTGGAGTCATTCTGATCGGCTTGAAAAGGTTTTGTTAAATTTGGTCTCATTGCTACACTCATCTGTCATGCATGCGTCCAATCTGAACACAGCAATTTACTGTTGAATTTGCTTGTGCTTAGCAGTGGACCAAAGTTTTGTTATGGGTGGTCAAAATATGTGCAACTGAGGTAGACCACTATACATTGCATCTTTACCATTCCTCACAACAGGACAAAGAGCTATCCTTGCTAATAATCTGTAAGTCTGCACACAAGACTTCACACAGCAAGACAGGTATCTTATATATTTCAGAACTGGTAGTATTTGGGTATATTCATAACTTCCTTTTGAAATTAAAATGGAAGGTAGTGCTGTAGGACGCTTAAAATCTGAGACAATGGGAGCTGGGACTAGCAAGGAAGGCAAAGAAAAAAGTTGCAAAGAAGTCAGAAACAGCCAGCTACTGTTTATTCTACACAGCGGGGAAGGAAGATGTCTTTCGTGAAAAATTGGTTTAGGTAGCTGTTCATTTCTGGATACACCTGAATGCTGTTTCAGCTTTACTTGTAAAGTAACCACTCCACTAAGCTAATAAGTGACCTGTGATGGTGTATTTTATAGATCTGGAGGGAAAACTTCTGGTGAATCTATCATCGTGTTTTAGGATTAATGGTGCTAAGAAACTTGCCATTTGTTACCTGATTTAAACTTTGGTCCCATCTGGCTTGAAAGTACACAGCTAACTAGAGTTAGGGTTTACATCATCTTACATGAACTAGAAATGCACGTGGAGGTCCAGGGCTTGTAGGTTTTATACACTGAGTCCAAAAGCTAGATAGGGATGAGGCCAGAGATAGGCTTGTTTGTTTTTACTGGTAATGAATGAGGAATCAGCTGTTAATCTAGGAAACGAAATGTTGGTTACTTAGGTTATTTGGTTCCTATTGAGCTTCCAAAGTAAGTGTTAGGATCAGGATGTTTGGCTTTTGTATGTTAGAGAAAACCCTACACTAAACTTCAGGATGAGTTTACATATTATACATTGTTTATATGTTACACATTTAAAAAAGTATATTTTATATATTTATTTTATCTGTTTCCAAAGTCTACACACTTTTCATCCATTATAATTGGTCAGGATTTTTGGTGGGGTTTTTTTTGTTTTTGTTTTTAACCAGGAACTGAATAAGATATGCAATGTACCTTAAAGGAATATTGGAAATGTCTTGTATAGTAGTCATTTCTGAGTCTATAGTGTATGATTAAGCACATCCATAACCATTTCTTCTAGACTATAGCTTTACTAGGAAAATAAATAAGCATCAGCTGATATAATTTATGCAAGCTTGGTCCGTTACATGCTCTTTCTCACAGGTAGATCAGGGCACTCCTTACATTCATCATCCCAAATTTGCCTGTTGCCTAGACGAGGTAGGAATCTATTTGCTTTGTAAGCCAGCTATGTTTTCTTGTTTACTCTTGCAGGCTGAGTTATTCTTTGTATTGTCTTTTTAAAAATATGGGAGCAGTTTAATTTCACACAATGCTATATTCAAAACAGCTCCAAACTGGTACAACAAGCAATTTCATAATGCCTTTCAGAATTTTCTTCCCTTGTGAAGTCATGAGATTTTTTTAAACATAGCTTTAATTAAGTGAATGATTTAAATGTCAATCTAATGCATAAAAAGCTTTAATAAAATATGTAAATCTGTAATATTCTGAGCATGTTCCAAAGCAAAATCAGTTGCATTAGTAAAGAAATAGTAACTGGTATATTTTTCTGAAAAGAGGAACAGTATATTACAAAAAAGCAAAGTAGTCCCTATTGGAGTATTAGAAAGTCTGGGATTTTATGTTTGGTTCTTATGACTAAAACATTTATGGCATCATAAGAACTGCTTTAATGAATGTACTGCCTAGTAATACCCCACAGGGCATACTTCATTCTCTTCCTAGTACTGCTTTTGTCTCTGCGTATAATTCTACAAGCTCACTGTTAAGAAAACAGAGACTGTTACTGATCATGTATGTTTATTAGAAGCGGTTGGTCATGGAGAACACCAGTGGCTTGAATGATTCAAACTTATCAAGCTATTTTACATGTAATTACACACAAATGAGAATTGATGACTGGTGGGTGATGATTCTGCGTTATGCATATTAGACTTGATAATATATTGATATGTATTGAAACTACACTATACCTACACCTATAATGTTCCTGGAGATGATCTCATGTATAAGCTCATGTTCTTAGATTTTCTACAAGTTAGTAATTTATGTTGATTGGCTCTTTTCAATCTCCCAGGAATCAATTGCTGAATCCAGTACTCTAAAATGGTTAAGAATCTTTTATTCTGTCTTTCTTAATTTAAATTTTATGGCTAGGATTTCAGTTTCTTTTTAGCTCTAATATATTACATGGCAATTTAATAGTTTTAAAGCATGCCTAATTCTGGACTAATTTACTACATGCGTATTACCATGTAGGACAGATCAATGGGAGCAATTCTACAGAGTGAAACCAATGCCACTGATGACTTTATATGTGTACTATATGAAATGTGGGATTGTTTGGGGGTTTTTTGTTGTTGTTTTGGTTTTTTTTTTAAATCAGTGAGGTTTTCTTTTGTTTATTTTTTTCATTTTTAAAAAATCTTAAAATTTTATTTTCAGATGAGCTACAATCTGATCCAGTAGACTGAAGTAGCAGAGGGAATACCCTAGGTGTACCTCTGAAGCACATCTTCCCATTTACCTCTCATCAGAGGAGATGATTTTTTGCTTAGATGCAAAAGGGAACTCTGAGAACATACAGTGAATGGAGAGTCATTTATAATGAATAATTCCATCTTACCCTCTTCTTCCCATTGGACTATTTCCCAGATCCTTTTTCCTAGGAACTGACTGATGTAGGAGATTGCAGAGCTCTTTCTATAGAGATTTTCCTCTTCATAATAAATTCTCCACAGAGAGACGTTTTAGCCCCCTCCTATTCAGTGTTCTGGTAGTCAAAGAGAAACTTTACCTTTTATTGAGAGTTAAGGCTATGCATGATTTGTGGTTAGCAGAGATTTTTTGTATCAAAACAAGTGCCCACTGGCTACAGAGCTAGAAGCTGGGACTTTCTGCCTCTTGAATACCGTGCTGGGGGTCACTTATCCTCCACTGATATGTGATCTTGAATGCAAGACCTGGAGATGCAGCTCATTGGAGATGTTTGCTGTTGGGAACACATGAGAGATGTGAACTAGAACTCTCTTCTGTCTCTTCTGGGGCAAGGCATTCTGCAGATAATTCTAGAATATGGATTGTTGTCAGAGAAAAATTCCTGTAAAACATGCTAGTTAAATATCAGATGAGACTGTCTTGATGATGTCTCTCTTTTTTTTTTTTTTTAATACCTTGAAAAACAATTATGGGACTGCTTTAATAAACTTATGCTGTAAAATTTATGAAAAGGGGCAAGATAACGTGTTATGTCTAAAACATGAGGAAAGCTTTTCTGCATCTTCTTGTTTACCTAGATTATTTTTTTTTCTTGTTTCCTGAAGCAGCAGAAACTTTTTCATGACAGCACGGTCTTTGATTAAAAAACTTATGTGCACGGAATACATGTTGAAATAGCTTGGAAATCAGGACTCCAATCCTTTGTTAATTTTTCTTTTCCTGTCTGAGATTCCTCTACTCTGTCCCATCATTATGTTTCTCCTATCAGAAGAAATTTATGTTAAACATAATTTCTTATTTTTCACACTATATTATGGAGAATAGTGCTGACCCCTGAATGTAAAACTTCTACCAGCAGTAACGTGGAAAAGCCTTCTTTACTTGTGTAAGAGAAGTGAATAAGAAGTCTCAACACAGTTTCAATTGAGGTCATATCCGTGGCAGGCCACAGGGCATAAAGTGTAATTGGGAAAACAGCAGCAGCAGTGTTTCTGTTCATTTGTAGATAGGAAGAACTTTTTTTCTTTTTTTCCCCCTCTGTAACAGCAGGGATTTTATTTAGCTGGTTTGCTGTAACACAATAAATCATGCTTTCATGCTCCAAAATTTGATCTTTCAAAAAAATATATTTTGGAATAGTTAGTCACAAATGTGTTCTTTAAATTATATTGATTGGAAGATACTTACTACCAATGAGCTTCTCTCATTGCCAGGAGGAGCCTAAATTTCAGGGTGGTGGCCATCTAAAAGACAAGACAGTACAGATGAGTTCCGTTGGACACTTTAGTGTTTTAACAGTCAGTCGTGTAATGAGAGATCTGTCTTACCTGGCCAAATTTGGAAGAACACCATTAAGTTCCTCTTGACATTTATGTCAGGGCCTATTTAATGTCATTTGTGATCCCTTCACTGAGTTCATGAGGTTAGTTTGTTTTGTTCTTTTTTTAACTGCTCTTTCAAGAACACATCATCCGTACAAAAGGCGCCCCCACACATGTATACATGTATTTATTCACATAGAAATACTCGATTGCTTACATCTTATTTGAAGGATATGCGAAGCTACGTTGAAAGTAACTGTAGGAGTATCTCTGGAAAGTTGCTTTGGGTATCATTCAATTAGTGAGCCAGTACAGTGTTCCTACATATTATAGCAGAAATATTAGAAACAGTTACTGCGTGAACAATTTGCCAGCAATGCAAAGACTGAAATATATCCTATTAAACAGTTCCTTCAATAGCCTGTATAAATCATAGCCTCTTTGTGTACAGCTTGATGAGAACAAACATCTAAATTTGCTGTATAAACTGCTAGTTGTCCATTGTTCACCCCATTTTCTTGGGCCAGTGTTTCACAGCAGACTTTCGAATTATTTTCTTCAGTTGTCCTCTTGTGACTCTTTGGAGCCTGAGGTAATGAACTATACGTGTTTGTCCTTCACTACAATAATATAACTTGCTGGAAGACTGCATTCCTCCAGCATACAGAGCCACTCTTCCACCTTTTCTTTATCTCTTAGACAAATTATACCCAGCTCAGAGAAGACTGCAGTTATGAAACATATCCCAAAAAGTTTTTAGATGATCTTTGGTGACCTGAAAGTAAATCACAAATATTTGTCAAGCTTCACAGATTTCTCCCTGTGTTTCTCATAGCTATTTTTCAGTGAACCTTTTTCATAGTCAGGAGTTTACTGTCATAAAAGATGCTGATCTGTGGGTATCAGGGATATAGCTTCTACTTCCTGCGCTCTGTGTCTGTTGATCTCTCATCCTGGGAGGCTAACAAACAATGCTAGCAAGTGTAGGAGCACAGAATGAAAGGGGAATTTATGAAGATGTGTTGCCTAAGCTGTGTTAGCAAAGGGAAACTCTCTTGTATGTAATGATACCAAGGAGTGTGTGTATGAGCAAAGATAAATTACAGCAGACCTTATTAATGAGGACACAGTATAACAGCATCCTGTATAGGGAGGATGCTCATGACTAATGCTGCTCTCCAGGAGGCTGCAGTGAGCCTGCAACACTGTTGGTCAATCACTCATTGACTGCAAGAAAAAGAGTTTGGATACTCCAGCTTGGGTAACCTGTGTATCAGAGCATCATGACTGATTTTGGCTGAACAAGTGAGCTAAAAGCCATCACCAGCATGGAGTAATTTTGCAACACCAAATAAAATCAGAAAAAAACCCAACCCCAAAACCAACATGAAAACAACCAATGGAAAAAAATAAAAGAGGAAAATAACTAAATACCAGCATAAACTTGGAACAAAAGGTTAGAAAGCTTTAATTCTACAATAATTTTTTGTCCTAACTTTGGACTTGGGTTCATATCCTAATGTGTTTTATGCATAAATCCAGCTAATAAAGTGGGTACAGTGTGTTGAGAGATGAACACAGAAAGACCTTAGGATCATTTTAGCTAAGTATAAACTAGAAATATATATATATATAAATAATAACAACAATGTGTAAAAATACCAGAAAACTTCTTTTTTTTTTTTAAAAAAAATCATCAGGGTGACAGCTTCCTGTTGATCAACATAGGATATCCTGTAAAAGAACAGATCTGCAATACCAAAGTGTTTGCATTTGGTGTTTCTGCTTCTCTGTAGTTGTAGATCAAGGACTACATCTCTTCAGATGCCTGACAGGTAAAGGTTTGCTAACAAAAGTCAGTAGCTTAGACCTGGCCATAATTACCTGATGGTATCTCTATTAAGCGGAATTACCATCCCCATTAAACAGCAGTTATTGCTATTAGGTATCATTAGTCTTAAATTGCTTCCTTGGGAAACATCTCAATTAAGCAAATTTCCCTGTTAAGTGCATCCTGATTAACTGAAGTGCACCGTACTGCTTTGTTTCTTCAGGTACCCACTTCAGTAGCCTTCGTCCCTTATGTACAAATCTCATACAAATGAATTCTGGCCTTTCTAAGACTCACTAAAAAGTACACCAAATTGAAGTATTGACTGCAAAAGACCCTAATTTTTGCTCTCTTGCCATGTATTATTAGTTGTATTTGAAATTCAGGTTCCATTCCTGCAAGGTGTTCAAGTTGTTAATGTTCTTTCTTTCTTTCTTTCTTTCTTTCTTTCTTTCTTTCTTTCTTTCTTTCTTTCTTTCTTTCTTTCTTTCTTTCTTTCTTTCTTTCTTTCTTTCTTTCTTTCTTCCTTTCTTCCTTTCTTCCTTTCTTCCTTTCTTTCTTTCTTTCTTTCTGTGTTCATTTTAATTAGTAATTCTCCTGTTACAGGGCAAGGGCACATTCCAACTTCTGAAAAAGGCTGTGAATAATAGTCATGCAAAAGAATGAGTGATGTAATCTTCCTTTCTAACATATTTTTAGAGAAAGGTATAAAAATAATTCTATTGTTAAAATGATGTCATTTTTCGTCCTCTGGAATGCTTGTGCTACAGAGGTCAAAGGCAATGGCTTTACAAACAACGCAGCAATGAATCTCACCACTTTTATTTGTTGAAAGAGCAAACATGTTAGAGCTGAAAATAGACCTATATGTGGTTAATACGGTCATTAATTCAGAGTTCAGTTTTTTACAGTTAGCACAGTCCTGAATGATGCAGGGGGAAAAGTAAATCCAAACAAACCCTTAAGTCAAATCAAACCTTTCAGTCAAATTCAAACTCATGAATATTAATGTGTCTTCAAGACACATTAAAACCAGAACAACATTCTTTTAGGAAGCTACTACATGTTTTTAAATTTAAAATGGTGTGCAATGTAGCAAATTTTTACAAATACAAATTATACTCAAATTACATGAAGAAAAAAATTGACGTGTTAATAAGTCACACTATTGAAAACTGACTTATTTTCCTTCTACTTGTAATAATAGCCTTAAAATTGAAGGCTATTCAATTCTTGAATAGTTGAAATTCTTTCTTAACACTAAATAAAAATTTGATTATAATTTCTTGTAATCTGCCTTGTCACTGAATACAACTCAAAGACACCACACTGGTAAAATTTCTCAGATGTAGTCATGCAGAATAGAATGTCAAATATACTCATTCAATTCTTGCAGTGATTCTTTGGGATGCTGGATGTCAACCTAGAAATACTAAGTAATTTGATCTTTTTGACTTCTGAAGTTTTGCAATGGTGAGCACACATATACACACATATTATTTCTGAGAATATTTGGGAATGGTATCTCTTAAGCATCCCCCTCTTCCTTGTTGTGAAGCTGACAAGGCAGTAAATCAATATCTTCCATGAGAAGACTTTTCAGGAAAGTGGTTTTCATATTTTTGTAACAGTACTGTATTTTATCTGGATATTTTCATAAGTCTTCCAAGGCGTGCTTAATGTAGTCTAATACAATTTTAAAAGATTTTTCACCCTAAAAGTCAAGAGGTGTTACTGCAGTCATCTCTTTTCCTTTTCAATAAAACAGATGGGAAGGTATCTATAAAAATAAACATCTTTTAAAAGAAAAATGGAATTCAAAGTAAACCACACACTTCTGATCTTAAAAATGCAAGTGATTGAGAACTCATTGCAAAACATGATAATCTGTCCAGGTAGACTCACTCTTCCCAAAGGAGTTAAAAATATGCATGTGTTCTTGCTTGGAATTTATTTTCCTTCCATTTCCACTCCCTGGATTTTGCTTACTAAACTGAAGAAGACGTTGTTTCCCATATTTGAAGACTGTACAAATATATGATTTCTGTCATATAAAGTCATCTGCTTGATCTCCTTCTGCCTTCAAAGTATGTTTTCAAATTCTTTAATAACTGTCATAATTGTTTGAATTATTTCCAATATTTTTTGTTATAACTGATTAACAGAATTGGATGGTGGGGGAAAAAAAAGAAAATACAAAAGTTTTGACACTTCTACCCCAAGGTTAGCCCTCTTAGCTTGTCATCAGATGAAGAACTTTCATTTGAGCAAAACAAACCACTACTTTTCGTCCATCTACAAAGAATATGTGTCTTACATTCTTTGTTCCCATCTGTCATTTGTGCTACATTGTAGAGCAAGTACCAGCTCAAAGCCTTTCTGCAGCATAGATGGAACTGAGATAAACTTTGTGATAAACATGCAGAGTAGTGACCTTGTTATAGCCATGCAAGAACTGAGGAGATGAGCTTTGTCTGTCAGGCAGTACCTCAGCCACCCCATTGCTCATCTGCCCGGATTTGGTCAGGACCTTGTATGTAAACCCTGTGTTGCCTGTGATCACTGAACTTCTACCTCATGTCCCCATCTTAGCCAGTGGTGCTACATTTAAGGCAAAATATTCAGCTGAGCCATGACTAACCTTCTACTGGGCTTCTGACAATGGGCTGGGCTTCATTGCTGGGCTTCAGCAATGAAATAACTAAGAAATAGTCTACTTCGCTTCTAGGTGATGTCAACCTGAGTATGTTATTTGCTTGCTCCCAGCTCATGTGCCATTTAAAACGTGCCACATGCTCTTGTTTCATACTATGTGCAAACTCAGTATTGACTTTTTTTTTTTTTAGGTTACTGAAGAAAAATAGATGGTGTATGGCAAAAAAACATGTTGGATTTCAGTAGACCTGTCCCTAATAACTGGTGTGATGATAAATCACTAGAAGTTGCTTGCAATGGACCATCAAGATAAGATCCTCTTGTGCCATGTTGAAGCTGTGCATCTTTGTACTTTGTTTATCAAAATGTCAGGTAGTAATTTACATTTAACTATTACCTTGTGTGAGAAAAATGCTTAATCAAGAAATTACATCAGCCTACTTTGACAGGATCTATTTTCCAAACACATTAATTATATTTCTGTCTAATTCTTTATTAATGTCTTTCAGATTGACCATTTTGTCAGTTCATCTGAGACTGACAGCTGAAAGACAGATCAATATTTACGCAGATTTTTTCCCTTGTTTTTAGTTAAGAAATTGTGTCATGTAATATTTAAGAAGTTCATGGATGTTTTGATGGTGGCAGCCTGAAGCATCTACTACATATCCCTGGACTGAGGTTCCATATGGGGGGTAACTTCTTTCCAGTCCTCATTTTCCGCTTTGATCTGGCTGTTTCACACATGCTTTATCCATTAGGATATGGATCCGTAAACATTAATTGTCCTGTTCTTCTGAATTAGCCATAGTGTAGGAGAAAATGCCTTTCTTGACAGAGCTCCATTCTCCATTGCTTGCTTGAACCTTCATTAAATACAGCTTAACATACGAGTTATGTTGAACACTGCAAGCTTATTTCATATTTTACTTAATAAGAGAATGGATTATTCCTCTTCTATCTTTGACATATTGATATGAGACTTAGTGGATTTCATGTCCAGTTTTTTCTTACTACTCTTTTCATTATGGTGGGTTTTTAAAGGCTGTCTACTGAGGCACAGAACATTTTAATTGTGAAGTCTATCCCCATGGAAGGCAGATAAGTTCTGCATAAAAATGGTATGTGCAAACCAGACTGTTTTGATTGCCTGTCTTTGACTGCCATGGAGGAGAATCTCGGGAGGGTCCCTGGGCATTTACTTCTTTGAAACATCTTTGAGTTCTGTAAATTTGTCTGAAACTTGTGAGATATACCACTGTATGCATGTACATCTTTCTGTTGGCTTCTGACAAAATTCTTGATCACAAATTCTTCTTTGGCTCAGGTAATAGCTCGTGATACAGTCATCAGTTAAATCAGGTTATTCAGAGCAATTGTAAAGTTTTTCTGATTCCTTTTAGCTCTCCACATCACATACTGTTATTTAACATTATGTGCCTCAACTTTATCTTCTAAAAATTAGACTTAGGACTTGGCATTTAATTACATTGTACAAACCCAAGAATTTTTACTTTTATTTTCCTAGACAACCAGCCTTGCACTAATACTGAATGTTGTTTGGCTCAGACTTGTATTAAGTCTGCAGTTATAGGACTTAATAGGAAAAATGCTATAATCAGAAAAACATATCATGCGTTAAAATAGGAAAAACAGAACACAGTGAAATGACCTTCAGTGGTAGCTGGCAATCCTGCTCCTCTACACTGGAAAAGGGCTGGAAGTTGAGCAGTGGTGAAACATCAAGCTTCAAGGCAAAGGAAGAAAGGTTCTTCCTCTAGCTTACACCTTTAGTTCTTCTGTTCTTGTTCAGTACACACATTTTCTTGGATAAAAGCTTTTCTGCTTGACTAAATGAGAAGAATGCTGTACCACGTAAAGAGTTGTGGAAGTTATTGTAAAGGGTAAAAATGAAGCCCACATTTCACATTTCAAAATAAAGCCCGAAACAAATGAAAAACCAGAGATTTCTTATAAATTGAGACATAAGTTCATGGGATTGAATATTAGGGGAGTACACAGATATAAACTAGACAGTATTGAAATTTTTTGTATGAATTGCACCATTCCATTTGAAAAGCTGGATAGCATATGACTAAATTTTAGTAACAAAAAATATAGATAATCAAGAATAGAGGCTAGATGAAAACAGAAACTCACCTGCTATTAATCACTTCACTTTGAAGGCTACAAGTTGCTGTCATCTTAGGACTCTATAAACCCTAAATGCTTTCTGCAAAATTTATTAGAAGTTTACAGAAGTTAGCTTCTTAATGAAGAAACTACTAAGGAAAGCTTCTTTGGTCTGTGAAAAAGTAAGTTAGTCAGACAAACACTTTTTGTTCTGCCCTCAAATATCCATGTCCTGTGATGAGCACCGTGTAAATTAGCATGCTTAATGAGTATTTGCATTCTGGTGCTAGTGTCATCGCAGCTGTCTGGGGGATCTGTGTTCCCCTGCCCAGGGAGATCTGCCTGAAGTCCATGGCTATTACTTGCTTTCACAAGTACCAGGAAAGAATACTTTTGATTTCTTTACATTTCAGTCAGATATAGTTGGGCAATGATGTGATATGCCTGAGAAAATGAGGAAAGGAAGGGGCAGGTTTAGAAAGCAAAGGTGCTGATGAAAGGTGAGTGCATTCTTGCATGTTAGGCTACAGCTGTCACTTCAAAATTGAATTTGCTGCTCTGTCCCCAGAAAGGGAAAAATTACACCTTTCCTTGGTTTTAGGGTGGCACTTGGACTTGTGGACAATTTCACCCCTTGAAAATCACCTCCAATTTCTAACCAGAGTGTTGTAAACAGCAAAATCACTTATTTTATTTTCTTATTGTTGGTCAGTTTTAGTTTCTTCGACTGATTTTCTATAAGTATTGAATTCAGTCTTGCCACTCCAGAGGGGAATAAAAAACCCCCAGCTGTATGCTTAATTTTTGTGGGACAAATCAATAATATATTTTGCATGAAGTTTTCTTTAGGCAACCATAGAAAATAAGTTTTTGCATGATATTGTTATTGTTAATGGATCTTGTCCTTGTCGTCATTATAGTAGTCAAGTTCACACAGGCTAAATTCCACTTAAACCTCCACATCTACAAACCTGCTATTTGGCTGGCTCAAGGGCAACTCCCTGCTTGTTATCAGCATCTTTTGGGGGTGAAACAATAACTTTCTTTAAAGAAAAGTCTGATATGATCTAAAGAGCAGCTCCCTGCAGAATCTACTCCAGACAGTCTATATGGATGCACATCATCGAAGAGAAGTGACTGCCCTAGAGAGTAAAATTAACTGTATGCATATAGGGATGTAAGTCGAATCTGGACTTACTTGTTTGGTTACTAGATGTGACAAACAATGTTGTTCATATAATTCCTGAAAAAAAATGGTCACTTTGCAGCATGCTATTTTTGTCTAATCCTCACACTGGGTTTTTTTCAGGTGGTAATGTGTCTCATGACTGTGGAAAAGATAAAAGAATATAAACAAGTGTTGCCAAACAGACTGACACGTAAAGTAGGTAACATCTTCACATCTTCTGTGTGCTATGACATCTCTCCATAGCTATCCTAACCTCAGTTAGGTGCCAACAAGTGTGACTTAACTCTGGACCCAGCTCTTTTTTTCACTTGCAGCAGTGGCAGAGATATCAGACAATACATCTTTATATAGTCTCTGCTCCTGTTTTCTGCATGTCTGTAGAAAAGCGATGGTGGAAAAAAAAGAATCCTGATCAGTATTTGAAAGAGATGAATTTGCAGAAGGAAACGCAATTCGAATTTTTACTCTCATTATGCTGTACTTTGTTCAAGTATTTGCAAGTATGAATGATACTTTTGTGGTATCTCAGCTACAAATGCACTTTTTTCTTTCCATAACGGAAGACATTTGATGCTTACCTGGACTTTTAAGCATTTCAGTTCTTTTAAATCTCTGTTTTACATTAGTCTTGTCAGTATGCTGAGCACTGTAAGCAAAAAGCTCATTGGTAACGTTTAACAACAATTTTACTGAGCCTAATGCTCTATAGACAGTACCTACTGGATTTACATGCAGTTACAGGCAGTGCGGGTAGTTACACCTATCTTTCTGTATGAACTTTCCACAGTGTACAGACGTAGCTTTTTTTTTTTGTTTATTATTTATTTATTTTTATATAATGGCTTGTCAAATGAGGAAAGTCACAGACTGAATATTAAATTTTCTACTTTTCTCTCAAAATTTGCCCTCCCCCAAAATATCCTACAACTGCGCAGATGTGATGGAAAGGCTGGAAGTTATGCATTTGAAAATATTAATCTACTGTGCTATAGCAAAATGGCCAGGAATGCGGTTCTTGTATGTATTTAAAGACAGATTTTGCTACCCCTGCTTATTTTGAATAGTAACGTTGCTTTGCACCTGATCTCATATAAGTTAATGGATCTCCTTGTAGAATTAGACACTGCTTAACAGAATACGATCGGAATTTCACGGTTAATGAGGTTAATGAAAAATTCATTAGTCATAGAATAGACATTAAAATACTGGCATAGAATAGAAACCCAATAATACAGAAAGCTAAGATTGAGGCAGGGGGGAAGGGGGAGGACAGGGGAACACCAAAAAACCAAAACACAACAAAAAAACCCCTTCCAAAAAAAACCAACCTGAAAAAGATGTTTAAAAAAATCTCCTGCTGGACTAGGCTAAAAGATAAAACAGGGTACATGAAGAAAAATCCTCTGAATTATGTGTGTCTTGGCTGTACAAGGCACAGTCAAAATATTAGCTCGCTGTGGGACAGTAGCTCAACAAGTCAACAAAAAATTGTGAAGAATGAATAGTGCATAAGAAAAGTACTGAGAAATGCAATATTATAAATCACTGATGTATTATTATTTGTAATTGCATGTTCAGTACTATTCACTTAAACTTGGCTTACCAGAAGTACTTAATCATTGTCTGAAATACCTTTTAAGAATCTGGGACAATACTTCCATTAAGATAATACAATAGCAGAAATCACTATTCAGAGATAACATAAAAAGCAGTAGCTATATTAGAGAAATTTTTATAATCTCTCATTTGATGAGTTTAAATAAAGGCAAGTGAAAGGTAAAGGATTCTGCTAATTAACTATGTGAACATAGAATCTGTTGCATTGAGAGGTAACTTAAAGTAAATTCATACTTCCCAACATGAGAAGCTTGATTTGGTTGCTCAGAGAAAGAGCCACTGAAGACAACCTAGGACACTTGAAACATTGATGTGAGACCAGCAGAGGTCACACAGGTCTACCATGAGAACCAGTCATCTCTGGAGTGGCAGCTGGAAGCTAGGCAAGATATCTTAAAGTATCCAAATTGACAATAGCTGTTCAAACTGAATGTAACTGAATGCAGAATGTTCTCATCAGGAAACTATGCCTTCTGGTTCAAAAATAGAGCTGGACCTCATCTGAAAGAAGTAATATAAGTGAAAAAGACACAACATACAGTTTACATTTAAAATGTGACTGTATCTTTACTAAGGGTACACAATCTTTTTCTTCCAATGCAACTAATCCCTTAACCAACACGCCAATATCCTTTTAAAATTTGGTCAAAACTTTTTTTTTTTTTTAAATTACTTTGTGTGTTAATTAGGGGAAAAATAAGCAAGACATGAACATCACTTTTAGATTTTTGACGTGAGTGAGGCATTATGTTAATCTAGTCTTGACCTTTATATCAAAAATCACGGAAATACTTTGAGATCTCAACTTTCTAAATGGTTGGGAAATGTGCATAAATATTAGCCTCATCATCTGGAGTTTGACATTTACTTGTTGACAAATGAAAAAAAAAAATAAATGCTGGGATGTCCAATTTTTTCCTTTTTATTTAATTTTTTCATTCTAGCCACATGAAGGCATTTTTATGAGAAATTAATAAGTAAGAAGGAGTAGGATTTACAAGAATTGTGCCATCTAAATACTTCTCATATATTAAGTAAATATTTTAGACTTAACAGATGTGGTTCTTTTTTTCCACATAATCTTAGGTATGTGGCAAGTTTGAAATAATGAAGAATCAAGGGGCCATAATGATTCCAAAAATGGAATTTTAATACGTAACTAATTGCATCATGGAAATTATCACACTTAAAAGGTGATTCTCAATTAAACCTTTTAATCTGAAATGGGATCCAGAAGTGCTAAAGAACAGGCAGGTCTCCCTTGAGTACTCTTTCCTTGTTACATTTCTGCAGGTATAAAGTTTCTTAAAAATTGGTAAAATAAGCTCTGATTTCAGGTGATAGAACAGGAAAGTCCTGTCCCTGCTTTGTTCCCTTGCTATTATTCAAGCCTCAAAACGTCAGTATTTATGTTGATATATTTATTTTTGAGAGGAGCATGCATTTCCTAAGCCTTTTGGGGAGACGTTATAGTTTTCCACCAGTTTAAAATGTTATTGTGGAGGAAAAAAGAATATTGAATATTCGTGGTTAGTTATTTGGTACTAAGACTCCAGATTATTAAAAAATGAGGCCAATATTTGGAACTGGGTTTTTTTTTTTTCTTTATTAGATGAGACAGTACAGTATTGATAGGCTAATTAATGTGCTTCGCATTTGAAATACTATGCAAGTAGGCCCTCTGGGAAATCTCTATTTATTTACTGAAATGATCTGCAAACAAACTCACTAGGAAACTTCAATATATTACATGGAGAGAGAACACTGAAATGGCAGTCTCAGACTATATAGATTTTTGGATTTAATCTCTCAGTCTATAAAACAACTAGAAAATCAGTGATGTGGCCCTCACTTTGTACTAGTGGGAACAGCTACACTATCAGTGAAATATTTTGGGTTTATACCAGCTGTGAGTCTGGGGGTTTTTTTTACTTTTTT
This sequence comes from Chionis minor, assembly GCA_013398295.1. NCBI lineage: Eukaryota > Metazoa > Chordata > Aves > Charadriiformes > Chionidae > Chionis > Chionis minor. The sequence goes on from VZSF01010904.1 coordinate 188,333, forward strand.
TACTTATATTGCAAATCTGAGATAACGACATCTAAGGAAAAAAACCCTATAAATTCTCTAATAGGTGATAAGGGAAATGGGAGATGAAGTAGCATGCACCAAAAGCAGGGGTTCCTATGTTTAACATTGCTCAAAACTTAGTATTTGAGACCAAGCTGCCAAGAGTTTTCCAAGAGTTTTGTTTCCCATGTCGGGTATTCCCTGATACATTGCTACGAAAATACAAGAAAATGCTCAGCCAAAGAAACCCCTGAGATTTGTGGGACAGGATGGAGGAAGAACACAAATTTTGGGAAGAAGCAATGGGTAGGAACATTAATGGGACAAGATGACGGAATGTCAGGGTACAAATAGGGTGCCAGAGCAACAGATACAGAGCTCAAAATCAGGTATCAGGATGTGGTTATCCAGAAACCAAATCACTGCACTTAAAGAATATGAAAATGGCAGCATTTGACTCAGAAAAATGAATACAACACCCTGACTTTTTAAATAAGAAAAAATTCCTTCATATTTGCACTCACAAAAGAAAGTGGACTCCAAAGAAGGGGAGGGCTTTGTATTGAACTAAAGAAAAAAAAGTAACATTTCTCAGTTGCTGTCCACTCTGTGAACTAGCTCAGGAGATTATGATGAATTTACCAGTTACTGGCAGCAGACCAATAGTGAATCCTGAGAGTCTTTATTTCTGGAGGTAAAGAAGCTCTACTGAACTTTCTTTCATTCTTCACATGCATGATATTTCCTTAACTCAGTAAGGTATAAGTAGTCCAAGTTATTCTCCAAGCCATTCACCGTGAAGTTACTCGATAGCAGTTGATCTGTCATAACTAAAGTAACTAACATAAACGGTGCAGTAGATGGTGCTCAGTGCGAAATGCATAATCCGCTTTAGGTTTATAATCAAGCTGTTCAACAGTAACAAGACATGCGTGCTCCAGTCACCACCCCTAAGCCATCTCTGAAAGAGTATGATTTGAGACGTGAGACAGAATGTAAGTCATACAATATTATGGTAAGGAAGCAAGAGAGAAGGAATAATTAGTGTCCTGTTTTGAGAACTGGGAAGACGTAAAGTGGGGACATCATAAACAGAAGAGGAACACAGTGTTGAAGGCCTAATTTGTATGGTAATAACAATCTTGAAAATGAGATTTTGACAAGCTTTGAGGGTGGGAAAGAGATAAATAAAGTTTTTCATAAAATAAAAATAGATCATATCACCAAAGCTTGCTTGGGGTCACATACTGATGTATAAACATACATGTCTTTAGATGTTCCCCAAGCTGCAACATGACTAAAGGAAAGCTTGAGGAGTTTTAACCAGAAACAAGAGCCTTCAAGAGAGAGAAATCTCTAGCTAATAGTTCCTAAACACCTGATTTCCAGAAAGTGGGAGGTTATGTCAGCACTACCGTTCAGTCTATGCCCAATCCTTTACGCTCTTTCCCTAAGTGTCTTTTATTGCTTGTTGTGAGAGAAAATGTATTAGGATATATGCCACTGCAGTTTTTCTGATGTTTTACAACCATTTTGGAGCTTCTTCTATAATATTTTTGTTTGTTGTGGTGACGTGTTGATGTTGAACTTCCTGCCTCAATTCAGATCTCTTTTTCTTTCCACACTTTGAGATTTGAGACTTCATAGCTAGGTGGGGTTAGATAAGTCTCCTTTGAGTGCCATGTATTCTTTTTCTTACCTTATGGGAAAATCTTGACATCTTTTTGCAGCACAGTCCTCACCGACGCCCTACAGGCATCAGTGATATGAGATGCCCTCTATCCATTTCACACAAGGTTAGTTTACAGTTGCTTTCAGAAATGACTTCTTATTTAAAAAAAAAAACAACAAACCCAAAAAACCCAAAAAACCCCAAACCAAAACCAAACATCTGTTTTTCTGTTTTGCATAATACTAATAATTATGTAATTATAGTTCATTAGCATGCACAAGCACATGGTGTTTTGTTCTGTTTTATGGTCTGGCATATATAAATCTCACTGCTATTTGGAAGATCATGTAAAAATAAATCATGATGGAACAAAAACCCAGAAATGTGTGACAGATTCTCTATTCAGAACAGAACACTCAAAATTTGTCTTGGCTGGGGTTTAGCTGCTGTTTAACAGACTATTAGCTCCAATTTGCTACTGCTTTATTTGTGTCAATGCACTCTGATCTGAGTGTTTTTGTGAACTGCTTTGCTCTGAATATAACCAAGAAAATATTCCAAAAATGCTATTCAGCAGTGAGATGCAAGTTGAACTTGTGTGTGTTTAGCAAGACTTGTATGCCATTAATTACAAGATCCTTTCTACCTCTGACTGAAAGCTTTCAGATGAACCATTTTCAGTGAGAAAAAGGAAAATCTGTAGCAGTTCTGCAAGACATCGTTGATTCTGTTTTGACTAGAAATTGTCAAATCATTCAGAATTATGCTAATAATCCTTTCTGATCCTGATCAATTGTTTACAGCCTTAATGTGTTTAAACATTTGGTCTCTGCTATACTATTTAAAATAATTTTCCAGTTTTGTCAAAATTAAGCTTTTAAAAATTGTTTTTGTCTTTTCTTCACCAGTCTTCCCCCTCCAGACTTGACACTCTCACCTCTGCTTCTTGTGTGCTTTGTTCTAGTGTTAAGCCATACCTCATTTTTCACCTGATTTTTAAATCTTTGAATTTCTGGTGCAAGGAAAATATCATTAACTGGCATTTAACAATGTTTTTCATTATTACTGCTTCCAAGTCAGTAAGTCTTGTATAATCTTTCAAGAATCTGTGCAGGATGTTAGGGAACACAAAAGATATAATATCTTCTAAAATAAATCCTGTCTAAGAGAGTCTTATGCATCACCATCCTGACACAGGTCCCAAACAGCAATCCCGGACCGGAAAGACAATTTCCAAAGAGTGTGTGCAAGTACCATGGTGCAAGTTGTAGCAGTTCACCCTCCGGGTGGACAACACATATTAAGGGACCAGAAGAGCATTAGGTCTGAGAAATTATGGTTTTATGGCACTTGTCCTTAACATGGTGTTCATAGTTTGAACTGTTCATAGTTTATCTCTGCTCCTGGGGTTATTCACCCATTTTATAGGGGGACAAAAGCAGACCAGAGAGCAGCTGTTAGCCTACGTATGGCTTAGACATCTAGGTAAGTCAGAGAGGGTTTAATTTTGTCAGCTACTAGTTTGCTTTTGACTTCAGCTTCCATGTCCTGCACAGAGGATCTATCTCAAAAATCCACCAAAAAAGTATTGTTTTCACTCAGGATGTCCCATTGTGGTGGACAGAGCAGATTACTGGAAAAGTAGGTTGACTCTTCTTCAGGAAGAATAGAACTCAAAATTCAGGCCTCAGCTTCCTAGCAAAATTCTTGAACTGTGAAACTGTTCTGAGAAACTGAACACAAAAGACCTAAATTCACTGACTTGTCAACACTATCAACAAAGTGACAGATACTTCAACATCTCCTGCATCTCCATTAATTACATTATTGCAGTACCTAAATTAGCTGCACTGGATTAAGTGTGTCTGGAATTTGCTGGCAGACATGACTTTCTGTAAAGTGTGGGAATCATAGACATAGACTCCCAATAATTTATGTTGCAAAGGAGCTGAGGAATTAACCCAGTCCAATTCCCCTGAACAGCTCTACGCCCAAATAAAGGTGATAATGAACTCTGCTGTGATTTACCAGCTCATTGCCCCAGTTGAAACCTGTGTTTCAAAAGACTGGAAATACATTTTATGCTAGGGAATAGCCTACTGTTCAAAACAGCCAGGAGACCCTGTCTTCCTGCTTTTTAGACCTCTACACCAAAATCTCAAAAGAAGGTATAGGAGTTAATTATCCTACCCAAGAACTGCTGGTGATTTTACCACAAAAAAGTTTAAGGAAAATGAGAGTTTCTCATCATCTCTGTTCCTCTTACACAACCTGAGGAGGAAAAAAAAAAAGGTCCAAAGTCAAACAAAACTTCCTTGTGAACAATTAATTTCAGGCCAGTGTATTAAATTTAAATTTCTTGATGCTTGTCTGACAAACTCACAAGTGCCTCTTGAGATCAGAGAGGGAATTTCTAAGAGCATCTCCATACTCCACTCCATAGTTTCAGGTTTTCATAGACAATGTGATTGAAAAATAAAAGAAAAGTGAGGCAAGGTATGCATTCTATTTTTTGAGTGCTCTGTACCAAGAAATAGACGTAAGAAAGGCTGCAGGTAACTTTTTGCAAACAAGTTTAGCGAGGATTTTAAAACTTTTCTTGCTGAATATGAAAGCTCAGTGACTCTATGCTCTTTATATAAAGTTTTATAAAGGTCTGGACTTTAGCCAGCCACAGGATAATTTTCTTAAAGTAGTAAAGGAAATGGTAGAGAAAAAAAAATATATATTCCTGTGTTAGTAAGAAAAATCCATATGCTATTTATATATTCACACTAGAAATACATCTCTAGTTATTAGTAAGATATTATATCAGTGTGCATTATGTGAATTCATATTACAGTTTAAGATAGTTTAGAAAGACATCTTATGGATTAGTTAAAGTAAGTCTTATTTAGAAGTTTGGAAAGACTTCTTCATTGACCACTTTACTCTGAAATACTCCACTGTTTTCCTTCAGTGTTAACACTGATGAGTGTTCCTGCAATTAGACATTCACCTGTTTCTTTTTCTTAGCTGAGGCACAAAATTATATCAGTAATAACTTTAATCCATTGATCTATTTCAGGCTGGAATGTTATCTGTCTTTGAGAAAATACTTCCAGTATGTCTCTGACAGTATCCATGAGCATAGGGTAAATCAAATCACAAAAGTGCTCAGAATCTGTTCTGTCTACCCTAAACCATTGATATTGGTGTCCTGCTGTTATGTGGTGATCACTCCAAATTATAGTTCCCTACTTTCACTTCTAACAGAAAGCATAAATTATTCTTTTAATTCAGATGGGAGTGGGAGTGTTAGCGTAGGTGGGTTTTACTTGAAGTGAAGCAACAGCAGCAACAAGTTACATATGTTATTTTCCTTAAATGTTGTTGTGAACATAAACTGTGCTTAACTTCAGGAAGAACGAATAAGTGTGAAACTGTAAAAGGCACAACATCATTATCTGTTAAGTAAGCTGTATATACTTCTGTTTGCCTACATGAAATTCTGTTATTTGGACCCATTGAAATAGGTAAGTTCTTGATATTAAGCCCCAATTATTTGTGACTAATATAGTCTATCATTTAGAATATTAGTGAATATTTCTTGCTTTAGCGAACCCATTCAACTCTCAAAAAGGAAGCCTGAATGGGTGGAAACAGGTCATTCTTCTGCCATGTATCTCAGACTTCCCTGTTACTGCTTCCAGATTGAATACAAACAAATACGAAATAGAACGTATCTGTTTCCTCGCTTCTTGGATTTTTTTAGGGTTATTCTTTCTTCTCCCAGACTCCTCCTTGATTAAAGCAGCTTCCTCAGGTTGATCATCTTAAGTAATCACCTACAAGATAAGAACAAAAAGGAAAATCTGAAAGAGCCTTCCAGGGTCAAGTAGAGGGAAAAAACATGTAGCAAAAAATGCAGTTCTTTCACTGTTAAACTGCACGGTAGCTTTCTCTGCTCATTACTGCACCCTGAAAAGAACCACTGAGCCAAAACTCTTAAATGAAAGGCATGGACTGCTTTTCATCATTGCTGCATCAAAACAGCCCTTCTACATAATGCTTGGAAAAGTAGATCAAATGGTGTCAAAACTGTAACAGATTTACAATTCTGCACAAAGTACTGCAACAGAAGTCTTTTTATCTGTATGTTGCCCAACTTAACAGGTATGAATTATGAATGTTCTCATGGCAGCACCCTCTGGGATACTCTGTGGGGTCCACAGCCTCAAGAAGGTTTAACTAACTCCTTCCCACGCTACTGAGCAGTAGCAATGTGCAGAGAGAGCCTCTTCATTCATTCCTGACTGTATCACCAATGCAGAAAACACAGCCAGTGCTTGTCCCTACATTTACCCTTCAGTGCCAGCTAGTGCAGAAAAGATCCAAAAAGGAACTTATGAATACTTTCATCAGAAACCCTTCCCAGACCTCTTCTGGGAACAAAGCAGCTCCAGACAGACCCTGTCCTGAAAGTCTTTCTTAACAACAAAATCAGAAGCAGTGACATTAGTCAAAAATGAATGGCTAAAAGGAGTTAGTTAACACACATGAGGGAGAGAGATATGGATTCAACAGTTCTTGGGTAATAGAGCTAATCATTGCGACTCTCCCAAGCATTTTATGCAACAAAATCCAAGAACATGAAAAGCTTTTGAAATATGAAGCTGTATGTTGTTTGTTTGGTGGTTGGGGTTTTTGGGTTTTTTTGTTTGTTTGTTTGTTTTTGTAGGGTTGCTGCCAGAAATTGTTTTGCCAGCTTTTGCTGCCAGATTTCTGTGTGGATATCACTAGTCCATTGGGATAGGAAATTTAATAATTTGAGTTTGGTATCATAAATTTTTCCAGAGTGAAGAGGTATTACGTTTGTAATACCACCAATTACCTTAGCTGCTTATTAATTAACTGCTCATCTACCTCCGTTCTTTCTACAAGACTGTTACTGAATGGAGAAGCTTACTCTGAAGCGCTTGCTAACTTTCGTGTCCCCTTAGCTTAAGAAAGCACTTTTGTTGGATTGAATTGGTGTTGGGCTTAGTAAGTAAACCTAGAAGGTTTATCAGAAGCCTTCAGAACATATATTAGAATTCTTACTCCATTGTTTGTCCTGGTTTCATCCTTAGATCTAAGTTTCCAAAACGCTGCAAAGGTTCTCTCTCATGCATATCAGCTTAGTGAGAAAGAAGGAGGAACATGATAACCATCAATCAAACTGTCACTCTGATGGAAAAATTATATAGTCAGCCACTATAGGACTGCAATTTAATGCAGTATACTGTTATAAATAACTCTGAATTTGTAAAAAATTGCAAAGTTATTTCAGGATATAAGCACTTCAAGAGTGGACAGCTATGCTGTCTTGAACATACTTATGTTGCGCAATGGATGCATAGCTAAATAGTGGTATTACCAGATCAATGTAAAGAGGCAACCAGAAAAAAAATTTAATAGACACAGAGTAACCTGTAGTAACACAAAACTTTTCTATAATATTATTATGCAGTTCCACCATTATATACTATTTGCAAATGAGCTAATAATAGCACTTCCATGATTTATTTTGGATAAATCCATATATATCTCAAAAACACTCTCAGCAAAGCATCGTTATTACTTTATTAAATACTACTTTTGCCTACTTGAGCTTAACAAACAAATCTAATGGTATGAAAGAATTTAATTTCAGAGCTGAATGATAATTTGTCAGGCATGGTTAATTCACATAATTCAAAGTTAATTATGTTTACGATATTAGAGAGTGCTGTAATTTTGTTCTGTTCAGCTGCAGCTTTTATTAAATCTTACATTTTGATTAGGAAAGCCAGGCTTTAAGGGTGTACAGCAAATTAAAAAAAATGATAAGTTATGGGGATGGGTTCTTTAAGCACGTGCTTTTGTTCATGTTCTCATCCTTCCTTGTGATACATCACTTTGTCAATCCAAAGCTGACTGAGATACACTGAAATATTTACTTACAGTTCATTCTATGTGTGATTTCTTTCTGGTTTTCAGCATTTGAGAATGTTACAACTGATGTTCCCAGGCCACTTGATACATTAATGTACAGCAAGTCCTTCAGCTGTACTTTTTGGATCAAGTGGTACTTCTCCAGCTATATTCTTCTGTGGAAAAGAACAATTCCACACAACAGAGATTTACAAAATCAGTTAGTGTCAGAGACCTTCTGATATTGGATCAGTTAATTTCATGGTTATATTAGCATTGATTAGATATGGCTAACTTTGTATTCAATAAATACATTTAATCAGCAATAAAAGGCGTAATATTCTGTACAAACTATATTTCTAGAAAAAGAAAGGCACGTGAATGTGTGAAGTTGCTGAGTTTTTCACAGTCTGAGAATATGTGGGAACTGTCTAGTTTTGAAGATGTTCACATGGGTTCAAGCCCCCTGCTGAATTACCTTCTGTATGATTTTGGTTATCTTTTTTAGACTGACGTGACTGGGTTAAGATGACCAATACAAATATGCCATTTTGATTTAAGGTTAAAGAATATGCCTTTTGATATATGCTATAGAACAGGACTAGAATCATTGTCCTGTCTCACAGCAATGTTATGGTTCTCAAAACAGCAAATTGCTGATGTTCTCCAGTCATGCAGCAATGTTAGTATTGAAGATAGATAACTGCTACATCAAGGTGCACCAAAAGTATGCTCAGACTAACACTGTATTAGAGGCAATACAAATTTCTGACTCTTTTCATTGCAGGGACTCATGCAGTCTGATCCATGTTCTTCTCAGGGCTGATTCCACTGTCATTATCTATGGATGCATGTATAAAACTTTAAGTACCTTCTCTCCTTCTCAATGTGGCTTTGACCTTCCTTTCACTAGGATGAGGGGTTTTTGTTTGTTCATTTGTTTGTTTTTCCCAAAGTAAGCCTTTCCATTACAATTTTTAGTTTTGATTTCCTTATTTAAAAAACTAAAGATCCTTCTATATTTGCTCACATGAAAAACAAATCTATGGCAGAAGCTGTAGGTTCTCCGACTTGAGTACTTGAAAGGAAAGGAAGATGTAAAGAGCTGCGTATGCCAAGAACTTACAGAAAATAATCTTCTTTACTGAGCAGACTCAATTAGTCATGGAAGCCCATTGTGCCCTGCATATGGCAGGGTCCTATGACAAAAGCAAAATAGAACCCATTATTCATTAGCTCAGAGTTCATCACATACTGATGGAGTCCTAACTGCATCAATAATCCTTGTGTCAGGGAAGGAGGGAAGCTTGAGGAAAATCTTGAACATGTAACCTTAATTCTGGTATCTTTTTTGCTGTTCTTTTAGTACAGTACTTCTGTGCAAATTATATACTCATATTTGCTCTTGGAGTTAATTGCATGGAGTATGTCATCACTGCTGTCAGACTGCAGGAAGCTGCGAAATAAACAAGGCTTTTGAAGCTAGCAATTTTATTAAAGTGCTAACAGCCAGTGAATATCTGTGGACACTGAGGACATAAGTCACTTAACAACTGTTAAAATTCCAGGCCAAAAGATTTCCGTAGACCTGAGAATCCCTGCTGCAAGGAGGATTGTTATTGGGATGAAAACCATTTTCTCTCGTTGTACCAAATTTAATCACATAGTATCTTGTTCCCTTCTGTTAAATCTTCTTTTTCATGTTTTTGACAAAGCAAACATAATATTTGATAATGCTTAGGAAGAATGTTAGCAGGATGAAGAGAAACTTCTGAAGAATAGTGACATCATTTACGTGCAATTACAGCACAGTGCCAGGCCCTGGGTTGGCTCTGAATGGATTTACTAATGCAGTCATCATCTTGTTGTTTGTAGTCAGGAGCCACGCTGCTTCAGCTCTAACCAGAGTAATAATAAAGCCACAGAAATGTTTTCAGAGGAAAGGTAGTTTCTTAGTACATCTGACATCACTAGTAACGACTGGAGTAAAATGTCAATGCACTGAACTCTCATGGGTTGCCAAATATTAATCTCCACAAATATAGGCTATTGATTTTCTTTGATTTTATATATATAAAAATCAAATATGTATATATTGCTGAAAATTAATACGAAGGAATCACTAGTGTAAAGAGATCATCTGTTTAAAACAAATGATATTGTCTTCTCACTTAATGATCCTTTAGTAAAAACATGTGGGCCAGATCTCATTCTCTCATGGCTTTTCCTGAAATTTAGTATCTGGCTTTCAGCAACATTTCTCCTTTCCAGGCACTGAATATATTTGAGGTTTGAATGTTTTTTAACTTCCACTGATAAGAATTGATGTCTCTGAAGTAGTCTGTATGGCATTCCTGCACTTCAGTGAGGTTTTTTTCATAGTGGTGGAAACAAGGTGCAAGGAATCTATTTCTATTTTCATCACCTTCTCAGAACTGTTGCATCTGTCTAATGCTACCACATGAGACGTGGAGAGAGCTAGAACACGAATAGATAATATTTGGCAGCAGTGCACTTTCTGAGAAGCTGGGAGAGGAGTTAACTGGAAATGAAGAAAACCGGAATGCAGATATTAGGTGCTGGGAAGCAGAATTTTAATAAGAAATCCTAGCGTTATAATGGTCTTTGTACTCTCCTCAGCTGTGATTCACAAATGTAGGGGATTATTCCCCCGTCATTAAACTAGACACAATTTGTTGCTCAAATTAGTGAAGTTTGTATCTACTGGCAAGACCCTCATGAAAGTCTCTCCTTTTCCTGAGAAAATATCCACATATTTTTTTCTTTTAAATAAATAAATAAACAAACAAACAAATAAATAAATAAATAAGCAAACATGCAGTAAAACCAGGAAAACCACCTCCCTGTTTCCACTACAGATGTTTGGATATAATAGCAAAATGATGCCCTTTAACACCAGAAAATGTTTTGAAATCCAAGGAGATGAAATGTTTCTCCAACAGAATGTGGTAAGTTTTGATAGAGAGTGCCTCACACCGCATGGGGTAGTGCTTCACTGCTGGGTTTTCACCAACAAAATTCAGGCCACCATTTCCCTGGCAGCATGAGCAGAGGAGATCTGTACTGTGCTCGAGAGTTTGTGTCATATATTACAAGAAAACTTGCAAATCTCTGCTTTTGCTCCTGCACTACTCACTAAGCTACTCATGGATGCTCAGAAAGCCCAGCCTATTGAGAAAGCTGGGTGCTAGAAGTAGAGGTTTTGTGGTTTGTATTGATGAATTGCCCAGTGACTTACCTGTGAGGTTAAACACACTGCTCCAATTTATGTATGTGTGCAGTGGTGACCTGCTTGTTTTGTTTGATAACTTCACATTTTGGATGAATTCTGCCAGATGAAGCTCAGCTAAAAATTCTGCTTTGCTGCTTCTGCTCCAAACCTCCAGGAACTCTAGTTTATCATCTAGTGACATGTAATAACTGAAACAAATGGGAACAGACTTTGCAAAATAATTTCCAAAGCCAATTGTTTATCACATTACACAGTGTAAGAAAAATACAGATATAAGCAAAAATAAGAAATATCAAATGATTTCCTACCGCAATTTTCTGACCCTTATTGAGTGCTCTTCAAGATTTAGTCAGAATGTGTCTAAGATACTACAGCACACAGGGCCCAGGACCAGAGTGGCTTTGTGGATCACTGAATCCAGTTTTCAGCTAATGGGGACAAGTAACATCCCCATTTAAATCGCTCAAAGGCTATCCTGAAATATAGGAACACGACATTCTGGAACATGACTCCTCTCACAACTATAAATGCCCTAAATTGAGTCTCTTTCTTTGTCCAATGTGTTCATTAGCTTAAGTAGTTCTTTTCTGCACCTAGCATTTATGTACACCTTAGTTGTAGAAATAGACAGGTAATACATCTCCATTCAAGTTGAATTTTACTATAGGTTCTGCTATACAGGGCTTTGTTAATGCATCAGTTACCTTTATCATCCTTCCGAGCATGTATTTTTCTCATCTCCAAAGATCTGGGAAAAAAACATTTTCTTGCAAATTTCAACTATCTTATTATTTGGTTCAGGTATGGTTCAGGTTCAGGTATTTGGCTGATTCAGGTATTTGTTCAGGTATTATCTTGCTGGTAGCCCTTAACCTTCTTTTTATACCCACCCTGCCCCTAAATATAAGAAGTGATTAAAGATGCATTAGCAACAATTATAAGATGGCAAATATGCAAAACTATTCCAATTAGAAAATACACCACCTGCTGAATTTTATCAACAGAATTTTCTCAAGGAGTATGGGCTTTCACTTCCCTCACTGTTCAGGTGGGTTGTCCTATATATTTTGTGTTGTTTATTATTGTGGAAAATCAATGCATGTGGAGATTCCCTGATACTGTTCCTTAAATTTTTAGCCTGAACACACTAAAGAGGATTTAGATATATGTAGAAACTCTATGTTAGTTGAGAATGTAATTTTCAAATCTAAGGAAAGTTGTCAGCCTGTTGGTCTCACTATTGGGGAAAAGAGTAGTAGAAGTCATTAAAAGAAAGTTAAATCCCTCTTATTAAACTAAGCAACTGGGAAGCTAGAAAATAACTGTCCCCATTTTTAAGAACTCTTCCTGTTCCCTTGTTAATGGAGTTATTTGCTCAATAAAAACTGAAGTACTTGTCTAAGTAGTGTAGAAGATAAAACTAATTGCTGTTAATTATGGCCATATCCTCCCACGCCATACTCATTTTCTGCTTGTTTTCCAAATTTGGGCCGAAGTGGCAATTCCAATAACAAGTATTAGATTCGTATTCTTTTTTTTTTTTTTTGATGTGTGTGTTATGCAAGAAACTTCACTTGGCAGTACTTTTGAATTTCTTATACAATATATTAGTACGATGAGGTGCAGTAATAGTTATTTTTGCTCAGTGAATATATTTTTTTGCTGTAGTGACTAGATGCCCCAACTAAAATAAAACGTCTCTCATACTAGAGACATATACATACTGAGATGGCAGGCCTAATGAAAGAGATCTAAATGGACAAAAGCTAGGAAAAAGGGAACCTGATTATTTCCTATTTTACAGATGGTTCTGCAGCTCAGTGAAACAGCAAGCCAGATTTTCAGGCATTTAGCAACCTAAAGATGCAGATGGTGCCTTTGTGTTTTCAAAAGCACCTGTCTGTGCATTAATACAGCTGTGTGTTAACTGGCTTTAAAAATCTGGGTTGGAATTGGTTGTCCGTCTTACACAGGAAATCTGCAGTACAAGTAGGAATCAAGTTCTAAATCAGATATTTTAACAATGATCTTATTTCACCTCTTTTTATATAATGCATAAAACACATGAAATGACTCTTCAGCTGACAGTCTATGAATGGAGTTTCTGCAATTAATGCTAACATTCACACAGGCTGGAGGGTTGGAACATTTTCTCAGATCTTTCCTCCTGCAATCCTGAACTCCTTTCTTGAAGTTCCCTGCAGACTACTCTTTTCCCTGCCTTGACTAATCCTTTTTAAGTTTATCTTCTTTTTATACCCAGAAAATGGAAAGTGGAAGTACATTTATATGAATTCTGGAGGGCTGGTTTTGTTGCCACTCATTTTTAAAAGGTCTAATTGACTTTGCTTACTAAAAGCACATCAGGAACATCATTGTAATTCCAAATGTACATTTAAAAATTAAACATGACACAGTGTTTATAAATGGATTACTTCAAAGATGGGGAAATACTACCTTGGAAAAGGGCTGGCAAAGCTCTGTTTCACACGCATTTTATTTTTGTTCCTCTCCAAGTTTTGAACACATGCCTTCACATTATCTCTTCTTTTCCTCCAGTGTATATGTATAGGTAAGGCCATTCTATTTTACCTGCTTTCTTTTTGACTGTTTGTTTTTTTTTTTTTCTCTCATGGAAGAGAGATCAGGTAAACACTCTGAGGAGCAGATGAGCCTCTCAGGTGGCCAGTAACTCAGCTCTGATTATTAGTATTGAAAATTACAGAAGGGATGGATACACTGAAGCTACAAGCAGTACAATTACTGTACTATAATAAATGTATTATTCCAGGACAAACTTGTAGACAGCCAGTCTGAGCCATAGTATTGTGTGCGTTAGAAGAATAAGGCAGAATTTTAAGGGCAGGAATAAAAACTACTTCTTTGCTAATTTATCTCAAACTTGAGAATGCAGATGAACAACCACAGAAGTACTCCCTTGGGGATCTCCTAACATTTCCTCTAGATAAAGGGCCTTTCCACTAAATCACCGTACTGTGTCCAGGCTCCATATTCAGCTGTGTTAGCAGGTTATGTTTAAAATCCACTTAATAGTAAACTTGGGGTCTAGGTACGTTTTCCTCTTAATTAACCTGCTTAATCTGGTTTTTTTACATAATTCAACCCTTCATTTGCATTTTAATTAGAGAGTGTGCAAAATGTGAAGTTTAATTGGCTCAGGAAGACCTGGTACAACAAAGCCCTAGACTAGATGTAGCTGTGGCCAGCACACCGAACAGCTGGCTTGCAGTTCAGATTAGGACTTCAGCACATCTAAGGGGTTTTCCTCACCTAGTTTTCCGTGACTAAATATGTCAACACTAATTTCCTGAGGATGAAAACTGGAGGACTTGTGGATCCCTGTTCCTGCTTTTGAATGACATGTAGCCTGTTTCCTCTTGCATGTATGTATTCCAGATACAGGGTAACAACCCTGATGGACTAAAATCCTAGTCTCCTCTTAGTTCCTGAACCTGCTCTTTCTCAGCCAGTTCTCACTGGTAATCTTACAGCAGCTGTGGAAGGGGAGATAAAACTTGGACTGGGTTCCCTAAAATATTTTAATGAAATTTTCACTTCTGAGCTGGCTGAGACATGACGTTCTGGAATTCTTATAGTGGCTCTGTGACTCTGGGCTACGTAGGCCCATTCAGCCTTCCTTTTCCCCCAAGAAAGTACAAGGACCCAGGAAGACATGTTACCCTTGCCCTTCACAAGAGATATCAACAAGAAGGGTCGCATATTTCACTGCCAGTGCTGGGTCACAGCAGTAAGCAGTGTGCAGAGATGGAGCACGGCTCTGCGCTGGAAGGAAGCAATCAGGCTGTCAGCACTCCGACTTTGTGGGTGCGGGACACATCTAGTGGCCACCGAGCTGCAGGCAGAGTGCACCTTGTGAAATACATTTTCTTGTGGAAGTCTTCAGACAACATGGTACACCCAGGTACACCCTATTGTCTCTTACTAAGGAGGTTAAAATCTTTAGTATTTATGAACACAGGACATTACCTGGTTTTCTGTTCGTTCTGATTTTTTTATTCCTCTTCTCAGTTCACTCTCTTGTCTTCACATTTCTTTATTCGCCGCAGTAGGTTTTTGGGTTTGTTTTGTTTTTTTTTTTCTTTTTTTAAAAAGTAGACACCATCTGAAAGAATTTTTTATAGGATATGTTGAAGGATATGTTGAAGTATTTTCAGTTCCAGGTGTGGTAAGAATATGGGACTTGGTAGCTAGGTGTAAAGTCTTTGAAAGTAGGAACGGAAAATATGTTATAGATTTGTTTCTGCTAGAGTTTTTTTTCAGATGTCTGCAATGAAACATTCTCTGTGTTGCTGCAAAATAGAGAAACACCTAGAGAAAGCCCTTCTATACCTAAAATATTTTACTGAAAGTTTCTAAGGATGAAATCCTAGCGTTGTGCTCTTACAGTTTTGTTTTACACTGTTTTTTCTTCAGTGCTTACTATTATGTGATGGTGGTAGACTAGCAATGAAATTAGGACACTCATTATTTATACAATGCTTAACTTTCTACCTCTTGAAAGTATAAAAAATATTTTATATTTTAATTGGTTTCTTATTTTTTGGTTGTTTTTGATTAAGGGATAGATTTCGATCACCTCATTTTCATTTTATCATATTTCTAGCATCCATTTCCTTGGTGTGAATGAAAAGGGCTGAAGTTGAGTCTGCTTTTTATTCATTCATGCCCAATACAGTCTTACCAAATTTTCTAGTATGTTCATATATTACATATTTTTGACATTTTTATTGATTTTTTCACGTTAATATATTAGACTTGAATAAAAGCTTAATAAATATAAATTTTGAGTTTCAAGTTAGTTTTTCAAGTAACTTGGTGACAGGTATAGGTGTGAAAGGAATTGATTTAGAGTTAACCAACATCATAACAAGTTACATTGGGTCAAAAAAGATTGCTTTAAAAATTTAAATAACTTATACTGCCATAGTCTCATGTCTGAGATCTGATCTGTCTGAAGTAGGGGTTGTACCTATGTGACTGCTAACAGCTATCTCATGCAGATAAGATGCTACTTAGACTTAACATGCAAACTGAAACACAATATATTAAATAAACTCCTTTTTGAAAACAAAATCAAAACCAAAACTAACCAACAAACAAAACACAAAACTTAAGTCTGTGAAATCTCATAGGGAGGATATGTCACTTGCAGAAATCATTACAGAGGTGGGATTATTGCTCTAGTTTTCACAGGCCTCTGGAAGGCTGGAGGAGTCTGCAACTGCTGCTTCACCAGAAGAATTTTCATCCATTAGGATGGAAAAAACCCCACAAAACTAACCCAAAATGTCAACAAGAAAAAAGTCCTCCCCATGAAGTTTAAAAGACAGTTACTGAAGCTGCCAGGTGTGCATTCTCTGAGGAAGAAATGTATATTTAAAGAGGGACACCTACAGTCCATGGAGGAATACCTGCCCAAATCACAGTACCCAAACATATTTTGCACATAATGTAACTTACTTGCTCTTGTCTATGGTTCTGACTACTTAGCACTCAAAAAAAAAAAAGAAAAAAAGGGGAGGGGTGGGTGTGGGTGTAAACATGAGAGCTAGAACCATTCTGCCAGCAACAGTGGCTGTCCAGAGACCAGAACAACCACTTTGACTCTGTGTGTCGAGTAACAGGTACAGCTCTTACTGTCAGAAGCTGGCACTGCCAGTACACAGACTGGAATAAAGTTGCTGTTATTATATATTTAATACTATAATGGATGCCACTAAACTAGACAACAGTTAATTTTCATAAATTTGTCTTTTATTTGAATTAAAATAAATTTTTGATTTTTAGTAAACTGCTGTATTTACCCCTTTGTGGCTGTAGGCACTGTCAGAAGCTATAGACTCAGGCTATCCCAAATAACATACATTGAAAAAGGTTCTTTTTAATGAAAGAAAATGGGGACTCCTATGTCAGAGGAATTTTGTAGAAACCTTCTTTCTGTTCCAAAGCTCTGTAGGTCAGTGGACTGACAAAATCTAGGCAGTCAGTTGAACTAGAATATTACATTTACTTAAACATCAGACAGGAGAATTAATAGTACTTGAACAGCATTTACTTCAAGCTATGCTCTTTCACTCCCTATATTTAGAGGATGCCAGCTGAGGACTGGCAGACAGTTCTGTACTGTACTGAGGAAGCATAAAGCTCTACAGTCACAATCCCATCCTTGCTAATCCATACCAACAGATCTGAAATATATTCTGTGTAACCTGGGCCCTTTGCCCTTTTGCTATCACTGATACCATTATTCAAGTGGAAATGCTAAGTTATTGAGACAGACTCTGATCTTTGTTGTGTCAATCTAAATTCAATGTTGTTCCAATGAAGTAGATAGATGGCTTAAAGGAATTATTATGGACTTAACCTTCTCTGGTGTCCGTAGGTTTTTTTATGAGTAGATGGCCAAGAAATTAAATTCCATAATCCAGAGTAAAACTTAAATTAAGAAATTTCATTTACAGGAAAACATGGACTATAAAATGAATATTTTTTTATGCCCTAGGTTTTATGGGGATGATGCTTTCATTGATATAAATCCATGTGCTGTTCTCAATGGGAATATAGAAAACCTGATTTTTCTCTGAAGGCATTGTTTTGCTCAAAGTCTTGTTATTGTCGAAAAGTAAATGCATCTTACATATAAAGCCAAGAACATATAAAGCCTGGAAATTATTTATAGTGCAATTAAAAACTTAGCATTACAGTGAAAAATTGTTATTATTCTAGATCTAATTATCACAGGAAAAGCAAATACAAGAAAGAATTTTATTATGCAGAGGAAAATGTTGGAATGACAATACAGTTTAAACTGGTGTACTTGCACTTCTGAGCATCCCCCTTTTTCTGCTCTAAGATTTGCATTTCTTTACCTGACTACAGATGTGTTGTTTATAGCCCTGAGGCCTTCACTGTCATCTCATGTCCTTTCCCTTGTCATCTCTTGTCTATACTCTTCTACATTACATCTTGTGACCTCACTTTCAAGGTCTTTGCTATCATGCCAGGTCTGTGTTCCTTTACAGTACATTGTCAAGCTAGGGACATAAATATTTTGTTCTATGTAGAATAACTACTTGTTACTACATTGTACAGAGAAAATATGGTTTTACTTTACAAAGATAAGCAAATGTAAAACAAATTAGGCATAGCCACCTGGTCATTAGAAAAAGCTGTTTTTATAGCCAAACAAGCTAAACCAAAGATCTGGACAAGCCAGTATGATGAGATCAGACCAAGTAAACCTGACAGCCCTCAGTCCCGAGGCAGTGTAAAGCTAGCACAAAGACAGGTTCCTTATTATCTTCTTACGAGATATAGCAATACTTTGTGCACTGGGCTACACAGCTCCAAGGTCAGGGGAAGGTGCAGCAGTTCTGCAGCTTTAACAGGTCCAAAGGTATTAGCACTACTTGGCTTTTTTCTATTCTCTTTCTCAGTTAGAAACCACGTAACAATATGTTTTATTTTTCAAACTCTTTTGAACAAACTGCTTGTTGCAGTCCTTGTGCTATACAATTTCATATGCGTGGTCAATTCAGAGTAGATGTTATAAAGTGATGTGTTTTCCCCTAACATATTACTGAAAATAACGCAATACACTTATTCAGTAATACCTGGGGCAGTTTAAAGGTGTGGAAGGCTCCATACTGAAATTTCCTACAGCTTTCTTCACTAGAAGAGGTTCCCCTTGAAAACCACTTGGTAACCAGCTTTTTCTTTGAGGGCTACTACAAAAGTACGTTTCTATTCTTATACAATTTTAAGCTGCCAGAGCACACATCAAGTATCTTGACTGTTTTATTGGTGTTGATTTTAGTTGCTGTATTGAAAACTGTGTTGTAGTGGTATAAGTCTAATAAAGTTCAATACAACATCTTATGAATTGGAAAGATGCATTTATTTTTAAGGTTTTAAAACAAGTTGATTTTCTAGTTTCACACTCTCTTACTCACATACTTGCAAGCAGCAGTGTACGCTTGTCCAAGTGGTCTCACCAAGATCATTTATGCACAACACAGAAGACAACGCGCGCCGTCTGTCAAGACCTCTTCACATTTGTGGAGCTATTCTCGACTGCTGATGACAAACGAGTCTTTGGACAGATCTTTCTTCTCCTCCGGGAACTGTCAGCTATTTTGGGGTAGATCTTCACTTTGGATCTTGCTTACTTGAGCTGCCGCAAATCTTAAGCCACGCCACTGCCCGTTGTCTGTTTTTCCTGTTTTGGCATATGTGCGAAACACATGTCTCTTGTCTGTTCTCCTGGCAGGCGAACAAGGAAAGGAGAGGCGTACGTGATGTGCTGACACCCCACCAGTGCTAGGGTGCTGGCTCTTTTGCTGATGACTTGCCTGTTCTTCAGACTACAGGCTTTTTGCTTTTGACATCAAGAACACGTTCTTCCATTTATTTTGCTGCTGAAAAGAGAGTCCTGGGAACAGTGTCCCTTATTATCCAGCCATTCTTTTAAGCCTTTTTTCTGCTTTCCTTCTCATGCTTACACAAACAATTCCATTCAGATTTTCTTCATGCCAATCTTAATATTTCTTATGAATGTCTACTGTGTAATCAAAAAAAACACTCCACTTTTCTTGGGTAAATCCTTTTTCCTTAAAACAATTTTAGATTTATGACATCAGATACCACTGTTTTTCTTCCTGTGTGGCAGCTTCTCAAAGGTCGTCATAGCCAAAATAAAAACAGAAGTTATCACAGAGATAAAGGAAATGCATGCACTAGTCAGCACAGGCAAGTCACAGATAATCGAATATCACCGTAAAACCACAGAAATTAGTGTCCTACAAAAACATAACCTTGCCTACAGGAAAAAAGCTAATCCAAATACTGCACGATGGCTGTCCAGTAGCATTCCTATTGTTCCTTCGCCTTCTTTTCTTAGTGGTTGCATCCGTTTGTTGGGCCTTGACTTAAATTAGATTGTGAAAGGTCTCAGGGCAAGGTCATGTCATTCCATATGTTGAACAGTGTCTGACACAGTGTCACCTCACTTTTGACAGTTTTCCTATGAATTGCTGTAATAGGAATAATAACAAATAGCATCAATAACAAATTTTGACCTAATAGGATTACAACATACATCCCCTAATATATATTTGTTGTTTTAATAACTTGAAGTCTGGTCAATATCAGCTTCTTTATTTTTAAAAAGCTTAAAACTTTAAGCAATTTTGGCAACAATAGCAAATACTTTTCATAATGTTGCTAGCTCTGATATTGTTTCTTTGTTTTACTCAAAATACCATTGATGTACTTAAACATTCTGCAAAATCAGTGCACAGATAGCTACACATTCATTTTCTGTAGTTACCTGCTCTTCCTATTGATTGCTCAGGCCAGGGGACTTATGATAAACTTATTTCACCTTGCTAAGCAAGAGAACTTCTCTCTGATAATCTTCACTCAGTTTTCCATTGTTTGGTACATTCCTATGTATGACGCTAGTTCAGATTCCCAGCTAGGGAAATCCACGTTTCCAGTTTATATATGTTAGGGACTTTTGTCTGACTCTTGTGCAATCGGATTTAAAAGTAAGTGTGCCCAAAGCCTTTTATGTGAATACAATATTAGATTTCAGCCCATATGAAGTCACAGTTAAGAGGCTATTGCACTGAGAAAACAGCTTGAAAGATTTCATACAAATCCAGTGCATGAAAGAAAGAAATTAACAGCTACACTTACAGCCTGCTGAGAATAAGAGACAACTATTAAATGCTTTTACACAATTACTATTGCTTTAGTGGCACAGATATGTAATCAGCAAATACAGGAATGGCTTCATATGGCCTCTTCATTCACCTTTATTTTTCTTTAGAAAGAACTAAATACATATTGCTGTAATCTGTAGTTGTACTCTTGCAGTGTACGATTGACCTTCATAGATCCTTCATACTTTTTGTTTTCTCTGTTTCTAAAGGTTTGTTTTATTAATCCTTTAGGTTCTTAGATTGTTGCTCCATTGGAAGCCTTTTTCATTCTGTATTAATTAAGCTCAGTAGGGTGGAAGAGAGACACTTCTGAGAAAAAGTGATCTGAGTCTCTGCTGTGCACTTTTAGTCACTGCAGGTCCTGAGATCACTTAAATCATTTGAATTTGTTGGGGTAACAGGGGGTGACTACGATCAAAATACAGGGATAAGCAGCAAAACAAATCATGAAATAAGCAAGCTAGTTGAAATGTCTACTTGCTGTAGACCAGTGTAACAAACGTTCAGCAAATGCTAACTTTAAATCGAAAACATAAGAACAGAAGTTCTGAAATCCCTTCCAGGTGTTCTTCGCTGCTCAGCCAGCACACAACAGCTGGAAAACATTCTGAACAAAATGCCTCCTAAATCCCCACCAGCTTCAGCCTGCTAGCTGTTCTCCTACTCTGAATTGTACTTACCATTTTACAGATATAATTGTATTACTCAAAGAAATACACATTTTCTCCCACTAGTCGCCACCTCCCTCCCCCTTACTATGATACCTCAAAGTGAGTTTTTTTAAAAATGTCCCATGTTCTTTGACCTACCTAGTACGTTTTGCTATCTCCAAGGAACAGTTCTGTATATTTTTTGGCCATTCACTGCTTTTTTTCCAGAATGACAGAGAGTATCTGTGATGGTTTTGTATCCTCTGAAATTCCAGACCTCCAGTACAGTTAACAGGCGCTCTAATGGTTTTTGCCATTCCAATTTGCCTCAGACAGCTTCAAATCCTCACAAACTCAAGGGAATATATATCACTTGTAGATCCCTCTTAGACTAATGGGAAAGTGTTAGACAGAAGCTGCGTATATTTTTGTAATAGAAATACTTTTAAATTCAGGAAATATTAAGTTAGTATTTAATTAAGCCATAGTTCTCCTGATCTAATGGAAATCTGCTCATTGTTATCTTTGTCATGTAAATAGGTGTGGGATAAGCATTGCAGAAACACTTCAAACAATTTCTATTTTTCTCTGAACTGAAGTGAACCAGATATGGACATTTGTGAAATATTTGCTTAGGTCTGGTACCTTTGTTGTTCTGGGACTGACATAGACAATCCTAAAATTCTGCAGGATACGGTTCTTATTCTATTCTAATCTCTTATTAGGATCAGATCTAAACACAATAATAAAAGCCCCAATCTCACATAGAATTTGCACTCAGACTTAACGTTTTTAAAGAAGTGTATTAAATCATTGGGATATTCAAATATTGTACTATTGAAGCACACATGACCTGTGTGAGAGCTTCTGACCATTTTGTAGAAGAAAAATCATCAGTTTGCTTTTGTGCACACTCCTCAAACACACCTCAAGCGCTATTTCATTCCACCCACCCCTGCAAATACTGAAATACACGCTTACGTGGTGGCAGAGCTTTTGGCCTTAAGGTTCTTTTCATGTTCATTCACTTCAGTTTTAGATTTCTGTTACAAATAGGAACAGATTATGTTTTACAAACTCTTCTAGGCATATTTTCCTTATGTTAAGACTAAATTTAGCTATTTCCTCCATTTATTTTTTTTTGCCACAGTAAACACAATTATCTTATGAACCCATCAAGAAATGAATGCAGATTTTTTCTTGAGTGAAACTGCATATAGTGTGTGCTGAGACTGTGAGTATTACTGCTCTGGGAAACACTATGCGGCAACAACTCTAATTTTCTTTAAGTTCTAGTTCTTGCTTTAAGATATATCTATCTTTCTCCATTGTTTTTGAACAATGCATTTCACCACCAATGTTGACAAACAAATATTCAGCAGCTTTATGGGAAGGATAAAGAAATAAAACCCTACCAAACAACCACCTTCTTGCTGCTGTCAGTTTTGAATAATCTATTTCCAGGAAAAGAATGAAATGATGATAGAAATATTTGCAAACAGAACAAGAGCTGCTCCCCCTTTCCTCACCCACAAAATATATTCCATAGCATTTCTCCAGCACATGATTTCAGCACTTACGCCTTAAAGAAAACCACATGCTTCTCCAAAGAAAGTCAAGGTTTTAGCATAGCACAGTCAAATTAAAATGTCTGGACAATTACACTTTTTCATAGCAAAGCATGAACCATTTAATAGACAGACTTCTTTATACTCAATACCCTGGGGCACTCTGATCCTCTGCTGAAGTCCCTGGTCTCATCTGCTGTAATTGCATGTGTCACAGTCTTCTTTCAGCTTATTATGTATATTACTTGGATTGCTACAATGAATTTTTACTACAGGACTTGAGACTAAATCTCTTTCCCCGGCGTTACGTTTTAGTTCATGTCAATGCTGCCAAAGCAGCAGCAAGTGGAAGCGGCAACTGAACCTCATTTCCTGACAGTGCATCTGGACATATGCAGAGACCCCTGCAAAATTAGTCTGTATTTATGCTAGGTAAAATTTGAATTTTATGATATAGAAATTCCAATCTTTCCTGTGCTCAGAAGGGTTTCAAATCTTCATTCATGGACTAAATACTACAATGCTGAAAGTGACTAGGATTCAGCATCTGCAAATGTCTTTTTGGCTTAAGTAGTCATCTTCATCTGTATTTATTGCATGTCTCTCAAAAGTCATATCATGCCAGGAATCTTGTATATTCGTAACGAATACAATAAAAACATATTTCTCTCATGCCTGAGTGCATTCATTCATGCTGACAGAAAGAATTTACTGAGAAAGGAAATAGAAGTGGGATGATTACTGTGAACAGAAGAAGAGGGACCCTTCTTCAGTTTCTTTTTGCTTCTATGCTCCATCTTACATTATACTTCAGGCATCCTAAGGGAGAGAACTCTTGGCGGTTTAAAGGTGTTGGTGATTTCTATATAGTCAAACCTGTACTCACGCAGAATTTAGGTTCTTTCAAACTGTTCAAGTTACTCAAACGTGTAAGTGAGCAGTGTTTAAAAATCATAGTAAAGAACTGCCTACCCCATAGTTAGTTAACCTATGAAGTGGGAAAAGAACTCCAAAAACATATTCAGATCTCAAAAATGATTTTTTCTTAACACTGTAGAAAGATTTTTTTTTTTTTAAAGCTAACACAATCATGTAAAGTCTAATGCTTACATGCATGCAAAATGAGTTAGATTTTTAAAACCCAAGAGAAAACTCCACATAATTTCCTAACCTTTTTGGTGGCTAAGCTCTTACCAAAAATTGTCTCTAAGTACACAAAGTTGTGCTTTTGTAAAAGGCCATCTGCTGTCTTTGAAAGGCTAAGCAGCTGGGTTCCCATCTTTTACTCCTTACCACCCCCAAGCTAGTTGTTCCCCCATTTAGGTCCCCTGAGAAGAGCCCAATCTGGTATTTTTGCTTACACGTGCCTAATATACACAGATAGTTACAGACTTTACATAAGCCACATCAGTCTTGGTCATATTTAATTAGAAATGATACTAGCAGAACAGAAGAAGGCAGTTCTGCTGCTCTTCTTCTATTTCAACTGGATTTTAATTAGGCCAGTTATCTAACTTCAAAATAGCCAAAGCACTGGAGCATCTCACAAGGCTCCTCATTATCATTATAGATAATTTTGGTACTTCATTTTGTTATTTTTCTGTAGTTATAATTTTTTTTCTCTATTAGTAATTTTGACCTCTTAACCTAAATTTGGTTTTCAGTTAAAAATTCTATTTTATTTTTTATGTCTTTCTTTTGTTAAACTTTATCAGTCTTGTTTATGCTGAACACTGTAAGTGACAAATCCGTGATTCAAGTGAGGACTAATAAAATTTTTCCAAGTCCATCCTCCACCAGCTTGGATTCTGAAAAATTTTTAAGACACCCACAAGTGGGTTATATTAGCCTGGCTGCAGGTGGCAACAGATTTGGAAAGACATTTCCTTTCAACCAGAGAATAAGAGAAAATGGGGACAGCCTGAAACGTGGGTTACTTACCCTGTGACAAGATCAGTACTTATAGCTCTTCCCCAAGATGCTCCCCAAAGCCTCAGAGCTTCATACTACCTTCTTGGATCACAAATTAGTCAGAGCAGGGATATCTGTCATTATTTCTGTCAAAACCATGCAACTAGTAACAAAGAGTTCAAAATTCATTGTGTGACTACACTGGCTATGAGATATTTTCCTTTAGAGATGGAGTCCTAATTTTATTTCAAGACAAAATATTTTTTAAACTGATTGTAACACTTGGATGTCTGGGTGTTACTGGTAACCTTGTTCCTGCCCCCTGGTAATATGGTTAGCATAATTAACACCACTTTATAGGGCAAATGGCCATTCTCTGTGACTGAGAGGGTCACATATCAGGCCCGTTTCCCCTCCTCATCAGGCCCTGGAGGTCCTCCATGCCAGGCAGATTTCTACTTCCCCTCCATGTCAGCCTCAAGGTTCCTGGGTTCTAGGCTGACTTCTTCCCTCCTTACCAGCCCTGAAGGCCCCAGGCACCCAGCCAACCAGGTGGTGGTGATGACCACCGTAGGACAGGGAAGTGTAATAACACACAGAGCACTGTCTATAAAATCAAGTAGCTACAAGTCCTTGTGACTGTGTGCTACCCGCCTGTCCAGGTGCCACCTGATCTTTATCTCCTGTAACTCTGCCCAAGTGATAACTCCTGGGGGTCATAATGGACACATGGAGTTGTGATGGTGGCATCCAGGGCTCAGTGTGGTTTTGGGGAAGCAGGTAACAACACAATAGCCAAGAACTAACTTGAGCAATGCTGGTTCTGTGGTCAATATGTAAATATGACTATAGGTCAATCATCTTACCTCTATAAACAGTGCACAGCCCAAGAGCCCTTTGAGTTCTCCTGAATAGCAGTGGGCTGCACGCCAGGATCTCGCCTTGAGCAGGGACACTCTCAATGTTACTCTTCAACGTTTAGAGATTCCTTGCCACAACAGATCCTCAGTCAGTGACTAATAGCGTGTTGAACTTTGTAATCTTAGCTAAGTTATATAAAAGATTGATTGTGCATATGTAATCCTTTAGACATAAACTATTGACTAAATCTGGGACTAGGATTGGATCCAGCCACACATGGACTCCTCTCTGAAAAAAGGGGTCCTTTCTGAAACCTTGACTCAATGGGAGGGTCGCCCTGACAGCTGTGTCTGACCCTGCCCTGTATGCAGTAAATAACCAAGTGTGCCTTGCCATCTCAAATCTTGTTAAAAGAGTCACATTTACCATCAAACTTTGTTAAATCCCTGGTTTGTATCAATAAATATATTGCTGCTTTTTTCTATGACTGAAATGCATTACTCCATCCATGACAGTCCTAACTGGGACTTGGACCAGAACTGATGCCGGATGGCAAGCCCCATGATGCCCCAGGGATGCTTCCATCATCATCTGCTTCCTATGAGGACTGAATGAGTGATTCATATTCTTTTACATATTTCTCAGTCTAGATTATGATTTTTGCATTGATATGGCGAGTCAGGTGTTAAGATTTGACCCACCCTGCAGAAGGTCCAGATGGTTAGGAACCATAAACTAAGCTGTACTATAAAATTCGATGCTGTTTATGGAATTGTGCTACAGTGATTCTGCTTATAAAAACTCATGTGATACTCTAATCATAAAATTCTATGCTACACTAATCATAAAATTCTCTTAAAAGCATAATGCTTTAATTGTAGCTACAACTTAATGATGTCATGATTCTGCTCAGGATCTCTTAAAGAGCCTGACTGTCCCCATAGTGTCTGTCAGGTGACACCAAGTCTTCTTTATTGAATATTTTTCAAGCAGCTCACTTGTGTTCTGTATGGTTATAAGTAGGAATTTAAGCTTCTGAAATGCTTTAAGCATTAGAAATATACTTTTGATGTTACTGTTGTCCCCAAATTCTCTATTTGTGAATGGCTAAGAAGGTGCATTGGTGATTATTGTGTGTGTGGTACTCTGAAAGGCAGTATTAAATAAAAAAAAAAAAAAAAAACAACCCACACCCAGCAACAGCAAACTTCTTAATTTTAGGATGTATAATTTGATGCTTTGCTTCATCATTAAAAAAACCCTTTTCTTTCCTGCTGACTTCTAAGCAGATCCCAGAATCTGCCTCTCTTGCTATTTTTGTGACAAAAGACTTTCTGAATTGTATAATTCTTGAGTTCTATGTCAATCACCTCTTGTATTTCAGATCTAAACTTAAATGTTAATAAGCTAATTGCACTGTTCAAAAGACCTCCTATTGAAAAGAAATGCTCACTGGTAGATGTGCTACCTTCCATTCTTTGTAAGTAGGTTTTAGAACTTAATCCAGGCAACTCTAGTTGCTATTTGCAGATAAAATTCTACCTGTTGATTAACACATAGTTACATAATAATCCTTTTACTGCAATTATTTATTACCAGTTAAAATACTAATTAAGATGTTAACAATTAGGCATCCTTTACATCGTGCAATTGCTAAAATTCCCATCTGTATTATCATTTCAAATGGCAATCAAAACATGCTCTGAAAAAAAATCACCCTTACTCTTATAGAATTTGTGGAATTTGGAGTGAATGTTATTGCTGTATCTATTCTATTTCATGTTTGGATATGGCTAGGTGGATAATGCGATACAAGTTTGCTCATTGCTCTCACATAAGTCTAGGCATAATAGCTGCAAGATTTCCTTTTGTTAGTCTTGCAGCTTGTGTCAAGGTAAGACAATCTCATGATACCAAACATCCAGCATGCAGATGTAGCTTTTCAAGTAAAAGTGGAGCAAGTACCTGCACAAGTACTTCTTGTAGATGCATTTATTGTCACAAATACCAGTTTTGCTTATCATCTGTCTTACATAAACTTTATACAGATTTAGTTTTTAGTTTTTCATTGAGTTTGTTCTTGAGACAAACAAAAATCAATAAACTTTTCTAGGGTAAGTTGAAGTAACTACCCAAAGAAGACTGCTACTCAACACAAAACTGCTTTACTATGTTACACAAGTAAGCTCTTTGTTTTAGGAAGTCTATGCAGAAATTGAGATTTGTTATAAAGAATTTAAGGCAGGTCTCAGTTATGTTCAGGATGTATGAAAATGTGCATTGTCAGTGAGCACACCTGTCTTCAAAAGCTGTTGTGAAATGTCATGCACTTCCTTAAAGCTGACTACTGAGGGGTAATAATCAGCATACGGTGGATGCAGGGTGCAGTGGAAGCAGAAAGGGAGATCACATACAGGCAACAGGGGAGACCTCCTGCATAATTCTGGGTTTTCAGCACTGGAGGAGAGGAACAGTATTTGCCTCTAATTCTATTTCTTTGACCTTGCACTATGACAAGGTTTCTGGCTTACCAGGAGGTTTTCCTAAACCCTCTGCTCTTCTGATAAGCTGCTTTGATGTTATCACTGCCATTCTTCTAGACATGAGTACAGTGTAACATTGAGAACTTGTATACTGGAAAATGTTCTTAGATAAATGTGAAACACTGGTCCACACAGTTAGCGATTTCGGCCTGCTGAATGGGAATACAAAATGTTTTTCCCAGTTCACCCATTAATCCCAACTCTTCCATGTCCAGCATTGGCATATTTACCATTTGTGTAAACAGAATATTATCATATTTTTTGCCAAATATTTGTCCTGGTTTTCGCTGCTCTATGAGGAAACTTAGTGATGCAACAGTGATAAACTACCTCTGCAAGATGATCACACATACGATACCAGATTCAGTATGCTTATATCATGCTGTAGCCATGGCTCATTAGCATGCTTCTCTCAATACCTAGTGAAGGAGTTACCAGGTCCTCTCCTATGTGTAGTTATTTTTTTTTAATTTACTAGTAATGCCTAATTACTCTTGCATACAAGAAATATTTCTAAATGACATTATTCTAGACTTAGTAATATTTAATCTTTGGTAGTATTTCATTTAGGTCCCTACTGACTCTCCCTTCCTCACAAAAAGGAAAGAAAAAGCACAAAGCATGAACTCTGTTCTTAAAGCACAGCAGTGGCAGAAGCCTGGGAGGCTGGATGTGTCCACATTGTGCTGTACACACACTCAGCAGAATATATATAACCCTGTCTGTACAAAATTGACAGATGCATGTAGATACACAATAAGCAGTGAACTGGATTTGGGTTCTGGCTGAACAACCTTCAGCCTTTGAGGGGCTCTGCAGATGTTAGTGGTGCACTAAGGTTTAGGAGCTGGACAGGAGTAAGCTTGCCTTTTTTTGATCACCGTTTTTGCTCATTCTTGTCTTGTCTGTTTCTGCCAGGGATTGCAAACTAGTCACAGGATATTAACAGTGAAGTTGTGCTGAAATGATTATACACTATAAATGTTGAGGTGCCCTTTCTCCCCCAGAACCTGCTTACACAGACTTCATGTAAACCATGGTCAAAGTTCTCTTGTTCAGTTGTTACAGACCTGCACCACCCTCTCTATCAAAGTGCAAAAATTCCCTCATTTGTCATTTCCCACTTAATAGCATCTTCAAACATAAAACTAGCTACCGATGAAAATACTCAGACTATATATATGTCTGTGAACTCATGAGGGAAGTATCACACTACTGAGATGTGGTTGCTATTAAATCACCATTACATTTCTACCCCTGGGCCCTTTTTCCAACAGATGTTATTTGAAGCCTTTTGCCTTGTGGTGATCGATCACAGAGCTCAAATCAGGACTACTTGAGAGACAGAATTTTTTTTTTGTTTTGGATCTCTATTATGTGGCCAAGTTTATACAAAACTGCTGTTACATTAATGTGTTAGCCCAAAACCAAGTTAGAAGAAATCTTTTAATTAAAAAAGGAAAGCAGCTACAGGTTGTGCTGCTATTTGGCACCAACATAGTTGTTATGCTAGCTGGATGCCATGATATTAATACCAGTTTAGATATACAGTGAAATATTACTATATTTAGTAATTTTATCATTAGACATATTTGGCATTTTTTCTCATCAATGAAATGCTTTTAGTGGAAGCTAAACCATCTTACAGAACATAAAAACAAGGTGCAGAGCAGAGTTGTACCACTCATGGCAGTCTGAGATTCTTGGTGCATTTTTGTTTATTCTTTTGTCAGTATATTTAATAATAATATTATTAATTTTCTTTAAGAACTTTATTCTTACTATACCTTGTACTATGACTATTGTTGTTGCTATCCTCGTGTTTTCGTTTAACCCCAGACGGCAACTAGGACCACGCAACCATTAACTCACTCCCCCTCTTCCACAGTGAGATAGGGAGGAAAAAAAAAAACCACAAAAACCCCCTCATGCATCAAGATAAAGACAGTTTAATAGTACAGTAACAGAAGAGAAAATAATAATAATAGTAAAAGAATATACAAAATGAATGATGCAATTCAGTTGCTTACCAGCTGACGATTGATTGCCCAGCCTGTCCTGATTAATGATCGCAGATTCCTGCCCCCCAGCCAACCCCCATTTATATACTAAGCATGATGTCTGTGGTATGGAATTGGCTTGTCCTGTCTATGCTCCCTCTCAGCTTCTATGGGAAGGTAAAAAAGTTTTTGACTTAACATAAACATTACTTAGCAACAATTAAAATAATACGTGTTATCAATATTATTCTCATACTGAATCCAAACCACAGCAGTTACTAGAAAGAAAATTAACTCTATCCCAATTAAACCAGGACACCTTGATAATGATCCTTTCTTTTTTCATCCTGCTTTAGGCTTAGTAAGCTTCATTCTAGGAAGCTTATAGATCTGTCGTGATGTGAGAGTAAAGAAAAGAAGGAGCTACTGATTAAGCAAAACGTTTGCAGTGACCAGTAACTCCTCTCAGTTCTTCAGTCTAGTGTTAATGTTGCATTAAATTTGTTCTCATCTTGAAGACTAAATGAGTTTTTTTCTGACATTAGCATTTGTTAAATACGATTTACACTTAGATTTTAGAAGTCTGTGGATTTGCAGGCCATGTCTTCCTCAAGCTGTGGGTCTCCGAGTTCTGTTGTCTGCTCCAATGGATTTAAAAATCTGTCGTGATGTTTCACTGTTTTTCAACAGCTGAATTTACCTGATGACAACTGCCTTGACTTTTTTTTAATGATACATTTAAAACAGTGGTACAGTGCACCCAGCTGTTAGTAACACAGACTTAGCACTCTGTGTTGTTCTGGATTCTTTTTCCTAATTTTATGCCCATAAATTTAACTACTACTAGCATGAGTAGATTAAATGGAAGGAGTGAAAATGGAGTCAAACTGCAGGTGTTAAATGGTTTATGCTGGCATCCATTCCATAGTGCAGACCTCAGATGATTTGTGTAAGATCACTTGGTTTGATGCAAGGTACAGTACAATATACTGATATTGTACTAATACACATGTATAATGTACTTCTGTGTACAACTAAAATACCCTGGGAGTTTTCACATCTTTTAGTATGAATTTGGAGTCTGAAAGTGTCCCAAACCACAACAAGGATGATCCGTGGCATATTCTTGTTTAAAAGGATAATATGCCTGTAATTGATTGCAATTGTTGCTCCTAAGGAACTGGGATATATATTTTTCTGCTTTGTATTTAATTTTCTCTCTATTTTCATTTCTCTTAAAATGGCTTGAATACACCAACATATCTGTCTGTATATCCGACACAACACCACCAATATGTTAATGTTGGCAGCTGTGCTTATATTCTGTAAGCATCCATTCTTTGAGAACCCTTTTGCATGCTTTCTTCAATCCTTTTGTCAACACAGAGGCTTAATCTTATGCTTCAGACAAGATTTTTTTATTCAACCAGTCCATAAGATATCTATGCTCTGAAGTAGACAGACATCTACACTTGACATTAATGCCACCCCAGTTCTCTAGTGTTCTGTGTTGGTACTGTACTAGACATGGCAGAGGTTGAACAAGAGCTGTGAAATGCAACTGTGGACTTACTGGCTTAAGTTAACCTTCATCTGTGATTGAAATAAAGATGCTGAACTATGGATGGCAACACTGAGCTGCAGGAGCACGTTTCGTTTTGTCGCTTTGGCAGAGCGGTAACTTGCATTGGACTGGTTGATCACGTGGGAAATCCCTGCACTAGATTAGTCAAAGACTATCTATCAGTCTTCATCCTAAGTAGCCTGGGTGTTACAAGGAAAGTTAAAATCTAAGCACTATTACATCTGGGTCTTAACTATTCTGATGGGATGCTTTTGAGAACTTGACCATTGGTAGTTTATTCAGGCTCGCAAATTGTGATATGGAAGGAAATTGTGGTAAGGAAGGGAACTGAACCTCTGTACCTTTAATCAGCCTCCTTTATAGAAGAGTGAAGACATTAATTGGAACTATAATACTGTTTCATCCAATAATCATAGAATAATAATTTGAACTATTTGTTTGTGAGAAGATGAAGACACCTGAATGTGCTTTGATCTCTTCCCTATCAAGGCTCCAAGACAAGATCTCTACAATTATGTAGACGTCCCCCCCATACTCTCCTCATTGATTTTTGGCTGGTCCTTACATGAGTGCAGTAACTGCCTGTATGGATTAAAGCACAATTCTCAGGCTCATTACAAATAACAGGAACCTAAGAACAGGCAAAACCCTTCAGCAAAACTGAAGGAGCAGAAGATATATTTTCATGTTTTAAAGCAAAAGGGAAACTGGGCTGTGTCTTCAGGTAAGTAATTTTACAATATTTTGTTTGTAAAAACTGTAAGGAACTTAGTAAATACACACTCTAATACATTAATAATGATATTTTCCCACATAAAGTTCATTAGTTCTTCAGAACAGCAAACAATTTTGTTTTTCCTCTCTGATAGCCACTTACCATGGCCAAGGATAAGTATTCTTAGAGTTTTTTCAAGTGTATGTGATATGTTTGTCTTATAAACATTTTTCAGTGCTTATTGCTTATCTGTCTTTAAAGAATTTTCTTTGTTCATAGTCGAAGGTTAAGGTCTTAGGTAGAGAAGCAAAAGCCTGATTTAAGCTCATGAGGTTTTGGTGAAAGCTAGAAACTCATTATTTTCTGTGATGTGCGGAGTGTTATATCATTGTCTAGCAAAATTGAAACCACTGTGTAAAAGCCTTTGCGCCTAGCCTGTGTAAGTGCCTTTTTTTCTTTCTTTTTTTTTTCCCTAATTGAGGACTGAAATTCATTTGAGGAATTGCTTGAATATTCTGGTAAATATATGTATCTTCCAGATGTCTGAACTGCCACAAAGACAGGTGATCTTCAAATTCTAATCAGAAGTCACTATAATTTAAGTCATATTATTATAAATGTTGACTGCATTTTTGCAAAATGAGACCAAATACTTCCCACCATAAGAAGCACTTCTTCATTAGTAAAACATGCATAGCTAATATAATTTTTGTTGTGAACTGTAAAAGGGAGCACTGTTAAATCTTTTCTCGTGGGGTGTTGTTTTGGGAGAGTACTTGCCCATTTAAGATGTTAAAAGGAACGAACACTAATGTGAGCATAAGACAGGAATTATGAGAGGTCTGTTATGTAGCTAAAGCCACCTCCAGCTTGCTTCATATCACTGGACTAATCAGGTAGTCTTTGTGTACTTTGGGTAGCCCATCTGCCAAGTGCAAATTGTCAAAATGTTCACCTTTGAAGTTTTGAGATCTGTGAGTGAGAAAAGACTATTTAAATTCAGTGTAAATTCTGCTGGCTTTTGGTTATATATTTCCATTAAACTAACTGCCATGACTTCTGGAAGACTCTGCCTGAGTGTGGGTCTACTCTAAATCAAGAAAAATCATAATTTAGACAAATGGGACATTCTAGTGTATTTATGAAATTCTTTTACAAAGACAATATTGGACTATAAAAAAGACTGATAAGCGAGTTGTTTGGGGTTTTTTGACACAAGCTCAACAGAAGAAAGTTAGGGTTTTTTTTCTGTAGGACAGTATGTCTTGTGTTGAGGTCTCTGAAAACTGTAGTGATCTAATTTCTAGGCTAGGTTCTTTATCAGATTGAAGACTAAGAGTATGAAATAGCTACAGTGTGATGGTTCTGTACTTTCAAAACATTACTGTGAAAGAATAGCTTCATTTATCCTTTTCAATAGATTTCTTGTCACATGTTTGCAAAATTCTTTTTACTTTCTAGTCAGTGGTTTTTTTAGTGATTGCTTTTTCTAAGTGTCTGTTTATTTTATAACTAGTGGTTCAAGCATTTTGTATTTTGGGGGCTTATTGAGCTTCTGCCTGACACATTCCAGTGAAATCCTAAACATTCACCATAATAGTGTTCACATGAGGCTTTGATGGTATCCTATTTTGCACGATACCTAAATGGCATTTTATCTTTAGTTTCTTATGGATAACAGAAGGATTTCCTTTCCTCAGTAGATAAAGACTTTAAGACTTCAATCTAATGCCCTTTTGAGACCCGATTTCAACAGAATATATGGAAGAAGAGCCTGAATCACCTCCTCCATGTTTACACTGCTTTATCTCTCTCGATTTAAATTGTGCTTCATTAGAACAATACAGGAATTCCCCAGTGGTAATTACAATTAGAAATATAGCCTGGATTGCAGAAATATTGGAGAATTCATAATCCTTCTGGATTTCGCTGAAAGAAGTGCAGAGGACTAAACAATGCATAACATTAAAACTATTCTGGGTTAGCAACATTTATGTGACATGCTGGGTATATGATTTTGATATAATTAACACAAGGAAAGCTATTGGAGACAATGATTTTCTATGCAGAAGCTAACCTGAACCCTATTTTAAGCTGAGATAATGTTCTTGCTTATATGGCTAAATTGGCTAAAATTAAAGGTCTAATTTAGCCCTACAAGTGTATCAGAGTAAGATCTGATGTAAATGACAGTGAAATTTGGTGGGTATGTGGGAAAAGCATAAACATATTATTCCTGTAAAAGATTTGTAGGCTGAGTCTCAATAAATGATAATAAACTTGTGGTCTCAAAAGGTTTTGGCAGATTCGGCAGAAAATAATGCAGATTTTTTAGGTTGTCTAAACTTCATTACTGACACTTGCAAAATCTCACAGGATAATTTCTAACTCCTTCATGTCTAAATAGTTTATTTTTTAGGGTGACTTTTTCATTTTCTGAAACAAAACCATAGTTCATTGAACCAATAAAAACATTTATATTAACATTGTTATGAATTAATCTTGCTTATTGCAAGATCTTTTCTAATGTCTCAGGACAACCTCTTAATCAGACAATCAAAATAAACTGTTTCACAAGTAGCCTTAAAAAAGCAGCAGGTTCTGTAGAAATGTTAATAATCTTTCCTTCTTGGCCCCATATCTCCGTAAGGTGCCATCTCACTGTACCTGGCAAGAACGAGCTATTACACAAGTCTTGTCTCCCCAAGCAGTTACTGCAAAAGTAGTAAGGTGATAAATACCCACTCCTTCTGGACGTATAGAGATGTTAGCTGTTCTTCCACCTGCCAATGACCAGTACGTAACATTACAGATATTTTAAAGGATATTTGAAGGCCTTTTTCACACTCTAGTGAGTAACCTTAACAGAGCCACAATCCAGCTTTCCGTTGTAGGACTATTTAAATGTTTTGATGTTCAAGCTAGTATGGGGTAGACTGTACTTTAAGCTCACTGACTTAGAACAAGCCAGTGATATGAGCTGCCTGGTGAGAATTATTGACATGGGCTGCAAGTATCTCTTCATCCCTTCTGCATTTTTTGCCCAAAAGTTGAGAGCTTGGTTGGTTGCAATCAAGGCAATACAGTACTTTTGTTACCTCTTCACACATTCATCACATGAAATTGTTTCAGAAGTCAGTAAAACATTACTCGGTAATTTCTGTTGTTCTACAAAATTTGGTCTTTTTACCTTGGTTCACATACTTTTTTGATTACCTATGTAACTAGTTAGTGAGGAGATTTGGTGCTACACACCATTGCCTGCTTCATCTTAGCAGAAAAGGTATACATCTAACCAAGCTTGATGCAGCTAAAATTCCTAATTGAGAAAATAGCTTTGTAGCTTTGACATAGCACAAAGTTGGCATAGTCTGTGCCTAACTTCTAGGGAAATCCTGTGAGCACCCTGCATTACACTTTCTCTCCATAGCCTAAATAGGGCAGCAGGATAGACGTGGGACAAGGACCTCTTTGCAGAGTCTCTGTATGCCTAGATTTTTATTTAACAGAAGCCTGGGCACTTTGGAAAGACAGTGATAGCTAAGCAGTGGTCATCCACCTCAGTTTGTAACATAGTCAGGGTTTATACCCAGATCCAGAAGTTAGGAAGTGATTCCAGACCCAGCAATTTAAATGTAGTATTAGAGATTAAAATGTAACAAGACTGCCAGACAACAATCATCCACAGTTGGATGCACGCCACCCTAACATTCCCACCTGTCTTGTCATTATATCTATTGGTTAGGAGGCTGCTGTTCCTGAACTGAGTGGTATTGAAAAGCAGGACACATTAGCTTGGACACAATCTTGTGTTTCCCCAGTTACGTGGTTTCCCAAACCATAATGTCTAACCAGATCTAGTTTGTGATAATGTCACAGATTCTTAGCAAAGAAGTAGACAGATGCTCAATCTGAAATGGCTTGACCTGGCTATACACTGGGAAAATATAGTCTTATCTAAAAGCAGAAATGTGGAGATTCTGCCTAGGCAAGCATAAGACAAGAAATTTCATTTTTCTCATAGAAGCTGGAAATGAGAGAGAAAAGCCTTTTTTTAGAAAAAGCAAGAAATAAGAACTTGAAACTTACCCTTAAGTCCAGTATAAAAACTAGAAACAGGTAAACTTATTGACTAAAGTAATCTTGCATCTTTTTTTCCCTTTCTTGACAGCGTGAAGACTGCTAATTTCTTGACTCCCAAAGCCTATGATATCCTTGCCATATTATCATATAACTATTGCCCATTGAGCTTAAAAATGAAATATTTCTTTAAAAGATGTTATGAGCTGTGATTGGAATTTTATACAGTAGTTAATATGTTTAAATAGTTTTGGAATAATCTTAATTTATAGTAGAAAGCTGTATATTATATTTTCACAAGCTTTTCTGTTCTAGCAGCTTGGCCATCATGTATTAAATATTGTTATTTAGCTGTCATAATGTTTTTGCTTCACTTAAGAAGTGAGAAAAAGATAACTCATTCACGTTTCTCTTGTTCATGAAGTATCATCATAAAGGGCAGGATTACGTTTAATATGGGATGCTACTGTCAGACTTCAAAACCAGTACGTTTTATGTCGTTGATGTTAGAATCAGTCTTGGAAAGATACTTTTTATTCTCATTACGTGACTTTACATGCTTATAATTTCTCATAAGACTTCTTAAACTTGTTTTCAAACCTAATTGATTGTATTTTTAAGTTTAACAACATTTATGCTAGTTAAAATTAATCTCTCAGCTAGCTCTGCATGTTCTGTAACTCAACAAAGCTTTCCTTTTAAACTTCAAATTTAGACACACATAGATTATATTATTTATACGTAGTATTCTTAACTGGTCTAGTCTTTTCCTCAAGAAAGGTCTCGTAGATCCAAAATTACTATTAGCATAAATCTAGCAGTGAGAATTATACCAAAAGAAAAAATAAAATGCAAAAATGTGAACAGGTGTCAGGAATTAAGAGTAGGATTTTTAGTAACATCACTAAATCTCAGTCCAGTATGTTTTAACTCTTCAGCGGCTCTCAGCTACTCATGGATTGGCATGAATACTCAAAACAAACTGAAGTATTGCCCTACATCTCAGCTAAAATCATGAAAACTGGAACACAGCAGAGACATGTAAATGCCCGGGCAGGTTCCTGCTTGCTTTTGGCTTTGTTTACCAGATTAGTCCAATGCCAGCCTGAGACCCTGCAGAGCTGCTTGGGTATGTCTGCACTGTGACCCTGAGTACCTGTATCAGCCAGCTTTTTAAGTTACAGAGCTATCCCAGCTTACAATAACTGAGCCCTGGCTGTACCTGAATTGTGATGGTACAAGACGACCTGGTTCTAAGGTGATGCAATGAGGAGTTTGAACCTTGACGATAAAGAAAAAAGAACCCCAGGTTTTCCTCCTTTAGCCAATGCATGGAATTGCAAATAGGGCTGGGAGTTAAAATGGAGCTAAGTGGAATACAGGCTAAATCGTTTAAGGTTTGGATGAGAACCGATCTTTTTGTAAGTCAGGAAAGCACAGACAAACCCTTATCAAGAAAAATCGTGGATCTAATGTCTGAGGCAACAGGGAGCAAATGGGTACTAAGCAGAGCAGGTTGGCCCAAGACAATCATGTGAAAGCTGTGGATGTTGGGATATGTTGGGATCATAACAACTGGTAATATTGTAGACTGACCATCCTGTAAATTTGACACAAACTCACAAATTTGTGTAGACTGTGTGATTTAAAGCCATGTGAAACTTGCACAAACAATAATGTCAAACTTTGACATTATGTCAAAGCATAATGTCAAATATTTGAATTTTAAATGTATATGTTAAGAGTAAATATGCTTATTGAAGTAAATTTGTTTTTTTCTTCCCCACCTCCGCACTGTAAATCTGTGTGTTCTATATCAAGCTGAGGTGGATGCTAAGGCTATAATCACATTTTGCTTTCATTGTTAACACAGTTTAATATTTTCTATCAGAATCTTGACATTTTTCATTAAAAGTTTATGGAAAAATATGGTATTTTCCCACTTTTGTAACCGTTTTTATTTGGGGACTTTCAGCACATACACGTATTGGGTCAGGAACTTAGTTGACAGGCATTTAGTTGACAATAACAGGGTTTTCCAAGACTTTCAAATATTTAGCTTGGGAGTTCTCAGTAAAGCTAGTCAACGTTAGGCAAATGAGTTTCCTTATTTACTAAACTATTTCCATTTCAGAGGAGTACAGAACTTATGCTAACATTAATTTCCTGTCCCTCAAGTTACCCTTTGTCAGGTACCCCAACCTAGAAAAGTAGTAACAATGCTTCCCACTGATGAACTAAAGAAAATGGAAGCTGCCTTCTGAGAAAGCAAAGGAAAAAATAGGTCAAGGACACAGGGGAGGAAGCAGGCAGTCATGCTTTTGTCCATACTTAGGTTACAAGCTCCAGATTTCCAATATGTGATATTTTTTCATGCCTGGTGGAAACTTATTTACAACTTGCTAACACATTGCATTTATACAATAAATAGAAAATCATGTAAGTATTGGCATTATTGCAATAAAAAAGTATACATAATGTTCACTTGGGAACAAGATAGCGCAGTCTTGGGTATTTTTGGTTGTAAGGTCATTGAGTGTATTGTTTTGTGTTACATACTTATACTTTAAATCAGGAGAAATCAAACACAATACAGAGAAATGACAGCGCACTGATTCATACAGAAGAGCTTCAAAGAATCATTATCTTTGATATCATATCATTATATGGGGGTATGTAACCTTTACTTGTATTTGTCAAAGTTTCTGGACTGAAAAGTGAGTATCAATCTGCATTTCACAAATGTATACTACCAATTTCTTTTAATGATTTCTTTCATATGACCAATGGCATTTTCAATTGTATGTAGCTGTTGTGTTAGAATGTCAGTTAGCGTGATTCCTGTAATAAATACAATGCTTCCAGACTTCAGAGGGGTGACAGGAGGTATATCCTGTAAAATAATAGGCATCATTATTTAATATGGTCCTGTATGCTGAAGATGTTTCATCACTGTTGTGATGGTTTGATTACCAGCTTCATTGTATTCATATTTTGGCAAACACAAATACAACAGCACAAATCACCAAGAGATGGTAAAAGATGACAATGCCATGATATGTGCAGCTTTTAGGTAGAGACCATCGATTCTGAGGACATAAAATATTACACTGGTTGTGTGGAATCATGTAGAGCAAAAAGAGTACTAGGGGACTAGAGGAAGCAGAGGGAGTATACTTTTGACCTGGGTTCTGAAATATGAAAAATCAATGTTAGTAAAGTTGGCATTAACCAGCTGTTTATCTTACGCACTTGTTTTTCCCCCTCTGCATCTCCTACCTGAGGGCACCTTCCACAAACCCACATCCCATTTCATTGCAGTTCTCTTTGGAGTCCTCTTTGGGGGAAGAGAAAGTCTGAGATTAGGAAGCATACTTATATTCTTTCAAGTATATACACATTCTTTTTCTTCTAATTCAGTCCTCTGTTGAGGAATATATTGTTTTGCACTGTGAATATAGACTTTTATTTTGAGAGAAAGCTTTCACTGGCATTGCATTGCTTGTGTCCTTCATTTAGTGGCTTACACCTTAATGTGATGAAAACCAGATAACATACTGAGGATCTGACTAGTGCTTTTTGTTAGGCCTTTGCTATAGTTTTTGATGTGTTGCCTATAAAGACACAAAGTTTCCTCCACTAAATTTCTGTTACTCCATTGGTGGTGGTTCCTCTGAAATTTTTGGAGTAGTTGAATACTTTTCATTTCTATTTCTTCCTATTCTTTCAGTTTTTGGTCTCTTTGTGAAAAAAAGGTCTTATTTTATGTAGTGTTTTTCTGCAAGGGAAAAACAGATTATCATCATTCCCACTTGACACAACTTCTTTATTTTCTATTCATGTATTCTCCATTGTCACACTTAAATTACTTTCATTGATTTATCTTGTTTACCTTGCCTTCTATAACCGGTTGACTAAAATTTTGTCCACCATTGTACCAATTCCACTAATTGTTTATACTGTTAAGGAAAATATTTGTGAGAATAAGATTAATGAATTAGCCCAGGATGCTATTATGGCTGCAACA
Source organism: Chionis minor (assembly GCA_013398295.1). NCBI lineage: Eukaryota > Metazoa > Chordata > Aves > Charadriiformes > Chionidae > Chionis > Chionis minor. Next base: position 228,899 of record VZSF01010904.1, read on the forward strand.
TTAGATCAGTCTACTGAAATATTAGTAGGCTTCTACGAGACAAGGAGGGCCAGAGCCAGTAAAAATCTCCAACGTATGAAATTTTGAATAATCATGGCCATATGGAAATCTCCTGCCTTATTCTTGTAGCAATGCCATAGTCATGGCTTCTCTTAGTTTTTAATAGTTTCATTGACTTTTTAATGAGCAGTAACAGAAGGAACCTCTAGTTCATTTGTTACTTAGAAGTACGGCTTCCGACTAGTATTAGGTTGAAAAGAATTGATTTATATTTCAAAGAGGTGACCTGAATGTATTATTCCCCAAAGATGATCTAGTAAACTAATCTCACCACAAGGATGACATTCCAAAATTTATCCTTAGTATGCTTTTCTAAAATTAAAATAAAGTTAGATTTTTAAAAAGGTTTTGAAATTCACTGGAATATTTCATTCCACACATGTTTTGCTGACAATATTTTTCAATAAAAGGTGTTCTGCAGGCTTTTCAAAGGCAAATTTTTCAAGAGAGATGGTTTTGAAAGAAGGTATATATGTGTTTTTACACTTGTTAGACTAAGTGTGTAGCTAGCAAATTTACCATCATTTAAATTGGGTTTGTTAGCAGTTGTTTTTTAATAGACAATTTTGAAGGAGGATCCAGGAAACTACAGACCAGTCAGTCTCACCTCCATCCCTGGAAAGATGACAGCTTCTTCTGGGTATCATCTCCAAACATCTGGAGGAAAAGAAGGTTCTCAGAAGTAGTCAACATGGATTCACCAAGGGGAAGTCATGCATGACTAATCTCACAGCTTTCTACGATGGCATGACTGGATGGATAGATGAGGGGAGAGCAGTGGATGTTGTCTACCTTGACTTCAGCAAGGCTTTTGACACTGTCTCCCACAGCATCCTTGTAGGTAAGCTTAGGAAGTGTGGGTTAAATGGATGGACAGTGGGGTGGATTGAAAACTATCTGGCAGGTAGAGCTCAGAGGGTGGTGATCAGTGGGGCAGAGTCTAGTTGGAAGCCTGTAACTGGTGGTGTTCCTCAGGGGTCAGTGCTGGGACTAATCCTGTTCAATATATTCATCAATGACCTGGATGAAAGGATGGAGTGTACCACCAGCATGTTTGTTGATGACACAAAACTGGGAGGGGTGGCTGGCACACCAGAAGGCCAAGCTGCCATTCAGCGTGACCTGGACAGGCTGGGGAGTTGGGTAGGGAGAAACCATATGAAATTCATCAAAGGCAAGTGTAGGGTCCAGCACCTGGGGAGGAATAACCCCATGCAGCAGTACAGGTCAGGGGCTGACCTTCTGGAAAGCAGCTGTGCAGAGAGGGACCTGGGAGTCCTGGTGGACAACAAGATGACCATGAGCCAGCAATGTGCCCTTGTGGCCAAGAAGGCCAATGGCATTCTGGGGTGCGTCGAGGTGAGTGTGGCAAGCAGGTCAAGGGAGGTCATCCTCCCTCTTTACTGTGCCCTGGTGAGACCACATCTGGAGCCCTGTGTCCAGTTCTGGGCTCCCCAGTTTAATAAGGACAGGGAACTGCTGGAGAGGGTGCAGCGAAGGGCCATGAAGATGACTGAGGGGCTGGAGCATCTTTCTTATGAGGAAAGGCTGAGGGATTTGTGTCTTTTTAGTCTAGAGAAGAGAAGGCTGAGGGGGGACCTCATAAATATTTACAGATACTTAAAGGGTGGGTGCCAGGAGGAGGGGGCCAGTCTTTTTTCAGTAGTACCCAGAGATAGGACAAGGGGCAACGGGTATAAACTCGAATATAGGAAGTTCCATCTCAACATGAAGAGGGTGGCGGAGCACTGGCACAGGCTGCCCAGAGAGGTGGTGGAGTCTCTGACTCTGGAGACATTCAAAACCCGCCTGGATGCCATCCTGTACAAGCCTGTTAAGATTGCTCTCTAAAGCAATATTTAAATGGCAAATGTGATTTTAAATAGGGCTAGAAAATAATTAAAATTGTAGATTGAAGCTTGGTGGACCTGCTCTGGTGGGTGGGGCTGGATCAGATGATCTCTCAAGGTCCCTTCCAACCTTTAATATTCTGTGATTCTGTGATTGTTCCTCAGATTTTCAGTGGTCTTGCTTAACTGCTTTTCAGGCTTCTGCAGTTTGGGCAACCAAAGATTTCACATCTTCTGTACTTTAATTAAACTATGGTTTTCCTCAGGTTTCAGGGATCTGAACTCACCTTTACTAGAAGTTGCCTTGCCCTCCTCTCACAGCTTCTCCAACACACTGAGTTCCCAATCAAACAATAACATCTACCACAGCAGTGCTAACTGCCCTTGTAACTGAGGCTTGGGCAGACACTTAGTCCTTTCTCTGAACATCTGTGGGATCTTAACACCTGAGAGCCAGCAAGGCTTTGAATGCTGAGGAGTGGATCTGACAGCAGCACTGGCAGTGGGATGCCCTTTCTCACCTACTCAAGTTGTGCCATTTGGCAGAGCAGAGGCATGGATGTTTCTTATGAGAAGGCAGGCTGCAGGATCCAAGTATGAAAATTCTTTGTGTGCCTGTAAGGTACAAAGGGTGAAGGCCCACTCAGCTGAAGATTTGATGGTGAAATTAAGAGGGTTTTAAAATAGAAGGGTCATGGTAAGACCTAACTGGATAATATTCTGTTCAGTTTTCTAACATGACACTTGATTTAGTTGATTAGTGTTTTATTAGATTGTTTTGCTGAAATAATGATGAAATATGCCGTGTCATAGAATATTTGTGCTGTCAAGATTGCTCTCCAAAGCAACATTTAAATGGCAAATGTGATTTTAAATAGGGCTAGGAAAATAATTAAAATTCTAGATTGAAAGTTGCAAACAGCTGAGCTATTAAATGTTATACAAGTTATTCTCTACCTTACAGAGTACAAGCAGAGCTGGTAGAGCAAGTAATTTGACCTAATGACCACTTCCAAGCAGTTCTTTTCCTTAGGAGAATCTAGAAATATCTAGGGAGTGTAGCATAATCGTTGCTGTGGTGATACAGGCTTTTTATGTGATAAAGAAAGGACTTCAGCTTGTAAAGCTGCATCATTAACACTGAAAATAAGATTAGTAACTTAGACATCTAGGAAGCTGACCATCACTAACCCTTAACATTTAACACCTGTTTTGACACTTGCTCTGTTCATTATGAAGACTCTCATTTACTTCTGTGACTTTGAAACAGCGCTTCATTAATTTAGTTAATATTTGTTTCTAGTCAGCATTAAAAACATGTCTAGAGTTTGTTTATTTTAATGACAGTTTGAATCATGAAAATTCAGAAAACTGAAAAAAGTTACATTGGAAAGACTTCTAAAGTTGTTAATCACTGCATACATGCTATGGCATCAGCAGAGTTCAGTGAAATTTCAGAGGTTAAATAAAACCAAGGACTTCGGATATCAAATATTCTGTCTAAAGCTCATTGCAGTAATAAACTGCCTCTTTCACTCATTTTTCACTGCAGGCAAACTCAGATTTAAAGCTAACTGATATGATTCAAACACCTTTTTCTGGCTCTGTGCACAAAACACAATTTAGGTTTAATTATATTGCTCACCTGGGGCTTGTTATGGATGTATTTAAATGTTTGCAGAGGGGAGAAAGAACATAACTCTGTTAACAACTAACAGTGGTCTTGGGCTTCTAAAGAGGTTTAATATTTCCTATATTTATTGAAATTATGCCAAGGCTAAGGTTGTTTACCCTGCTTTTGGATGTGATCCTTCCTTTAACTAACAAAGTTTTAAGATTTTTTTCCTTTTTTCTTTTTTGCCTTTTTTTTTTCTTTCATACCTGCACACCCCTCAATTATTTTTAACATATTGCTCTCATGACTTGAATGCTTATGAAAGTGCTGGTCTGAGAAGCCTGGAATACAGATTTTCTACCTTATTTGCAAAGCAAATGCAAATGGTGCTCTTCTGACCAAGACCCTGTGAATACCACTTACAAACTTTTTTTTTTTCCCCCTGAAAAGACACAGTTACAGATAGATGTTTCTTTTTGTCTCTCTTCAGTCTTTGTGTTCTCTTTCAAATTTGTTAACCAAGACAATAATTAACAATGTATCATTCTCAGTGCTTGCTGGTACACTTCACATGGTTAAATGCTTGTAAACTGGTGATAATTTGTACTTTCCCTGGTCTGAATAAAACAGATTGATTTCAAGGGAAAAGGCCTTTTGTCCTTTCATTTCTAGGTCACTCAGTCTCAATTTTTGTCTTCATTTTTCTTGCTTTGGGTTGGAGCACAATAATTCAGATTTTAAAAATTTATAAGTTGGTAGAAAAATATTTTATTTTATAACTTATATTTTGTACAAAAAGAAAACTTTAAAAAGAAACTATTTTTATCTTCAAACTTCCTCCAGAAAGGTTATTCTGTATAAACTCTGTTTTTACAAATATTGTGATTTCAGCTGGGATGGAGTTGACTTTCTTGCTGGCGCCTGGCATAGTGCTAAGTTTTGGATTTGGGATGAGAATAGTGTTGGTAATGCACTGGTATGTTTAGTTGTTGCAAAGCAGTCAAGGCCTTTTCTGCTCCTCACACCACCTCACCAGCAAGTAGGCCAGAAGTGCACAAAATGTTGGGAGGAGACACAGCCAGGACAGCTGACTCCAACTGATCAAAAGGATATTCCATGACATATGATGTCATGGTCAGTATATAAAGCTGGGGGAAGAAGATGGAAGTGGGGACATTTGGAGTTATGATGTTTGTCTTCCCAAGTAACCTTTGAGGATGATGGAGTACTGCTTTCCTGGAGATGGCTGAGCACCTGTTTGCCAATGGGAAGCAGTGAATGAATTCCTTGTTTTGCTTTGCTTGCATGTGTGGCTTTTGCTTTACTTGTTAAACTGTCTTTATCTCAACCTATGAGTTTTCCTTATTTTTATGATTCTTCTCCCCATCCTACCGGGGAGGGAGAGAAGTGAGCAAGTGGCTGCATGTTCCTAGTTGCCAGCTGGGGTTAAATCACAACAACAGGTAATTCAGATCTAAAATTCTGGGACTTTTAGAATGATCCTAAGGATTTGCTGTCATGGTACTTGACTATCTCCATGGTCCCTGAATCCAATAATGTATTGTCAAATGGAACCTTCATAAGTTTATCAAGTCATGTAGGAACTTCCCACCTGTCCTGTGGTACTAGAAGCATGGCCTTAGGGCTTCATTCATCTGATGATTACAGAACTTATTATGTGTCTACTTACATACATCTATAGACAGCTTATTCCTGTGAACATTGCTTTTTAGCAGTTCTTTTCTTTGGTATTTACCTTTTAATGCTTTTAAGGTGAAAAATCTTATCCTGTCGCTTTATTTTTCTGAGCCAACCAAGATGAGCTAGTCTTGCAGGCTCTTTACTATGACTGCTTTTATCCCACTCAACTTACTTTTTTATTGCAACCAGTTGCAGCTGAAAGATGTCTTTTCAAGCACACTTGTCCAGCATTTTGCACAGTATTCTATGCAAAATCTCTGGGGTTTCTGTTGTCTTTTGTTCATTACTGTGTCATTGGTGGCTTATGGACTTCTGAAAAATTACTTGCAGGTCCTTTTCTTTCACCATCATTTTAAACTGATGTTTAAATTTAACTACATTTAACTAAATTTAACTAAATTTAACTCCCATTTAACTATGCCACTTCCTATCATTCCAGTCCTCACTGTTATGCTGGTCTTCCTGTCTGTTATTCTGAATCTACTGAGTTCTGACATTACCTCTTCACAGCAACTTTTCTGTGCCAACCTCATTTATGAAACCACCAAACAAAGTGGTGTGAAAGTCAGTTTCAGAGTGATATCTCTGGTGTTGCTATTCCAACCTATTTCCAGTATCTGTTTAACTCCCTTCCAAACACCTAACTTTTAAGTCTTATTCTGAACATTGGGTTGCTGTGGGGTATTTTTTCTAGCTAGATGTAGTCTGAGCTCTCCATATACCTGTTATTTTCCTCCTTCCTTTCTTTTTCCAGCAAGATTAATGGACACTCCTGACTGCTGTGCAGCACTGCAGCTGTTTTCTTGCCTGTGCCTCCTTTGAGCACACCATGATCTGTGCTCTGTGTTCCAGCATGGGTAGATGACCCATTGCCAGGGGGCTAGTACAAACTAACCTGTTATCTTTAGGGTTGTATGAACTCCTGCTGTATCAAATGCTTTAATGTAGCCCTTGTTCACAAAAGACCTTTACTGGTATATATAGGTGAGTTACTTATAGCATTATAAAATAAGAACAAATTCTGCATAAAAGCTTATACTTGTAAGCAGCTATTCAGCTCTAGAATAAACTCATAGATACAGCAACTGAGTATTCAAGCTTTTGGATATTATATTATGGGGACGACTTGTGTTTAATTTTCTCTGCCATCTCCCAGGTCTGATCTTTCTACAATACACAGCAAAACAGGTCTCACTCAATTTGTCTATTGTCTAGATTGAAGGCAGTGTTGAAAAGTCCAGGAAGTGAATAAATATATATCTCTATATAGGGAGAAAATTAAATACCTTGAGTCTGTGAAGGACTGAACAAGATCTAATAACATCAAAGAAAGTTGTGCTTTGCTGGGTTTGGAAATTGAATCTTAGTCAGAGAAAATTAGGTTAAAGGATCAATAGAGATGGATTATTTTAGACAGAAAACATGGATTTATGTTGGTTCTCACGCTACTTACAGGAATGTTCATTATCTAGTTTTGGCTGCGATTTTTAGCATCCATTTGTTTTAGCATCAGTCTACCCTCTGATGGGTAGAATTAAGGTAGTACGTCACTCTATCTGTAAACACTCTGCCTCTGCCTTCCAGTGACAGTCTGGGACCACATCCTCTCATTTGCAAAGTTAAAGACCAGGAAAAAATAAAGAAGGCAACTCACGGGAGGAAGTCAAAAAAAGAAAATTAAATTCTTTATTGGACTTGTTTTCTAAAGTCATTAATGACAGGCAGTGGAAAATGGAAAAAGAGGAAATGAAAAGAAGTTACGTAATTCCCAAGATACGTGATTCTTCTGCAAAAAGTACATGGGATATGAACTCAGTAATCTCGGGGGGAGGGGGGCAAGGGCAGGGACAGGGTGGTGTGGACATTTTTTATGAAACTAGAGAGAGCAACAAATGTTTCTTTAATTAGTTTCTTTCTAGTCCCTCCTCCATTTTGTGAAAGGGAGGAAGAAAAATATAATCTTATGTTACTGGTTGTTTCCAGATGAATAGAATCATAGAATGGTTTAGGTTGGAAAGGAACCTCAGAGATCATCTAGTTCCAGCCCCACTGCCATGGGCAGGGACACCTCCCACTAGACCAGGTTACTCAAAGCCTCATCCAGCCTGGCATTTAACACTTCCAGGCATGGGGCCTCCACAACTTCTCTGGGCAACCTGTGCCTCACCAGCGTCAGACTGAAAAATTTCTTCCTAATATCTATTCTAAATCTACCTCGTCCAGTTTAAAATCATTACCCTTTGTCCTATCACTACATGCCCTTGTAAAAAGTCCCTCCCTATCTTTCCTGAAGGCCCCTTTCAGATACTGGAAGGTTGCTATAAGGTCTCCCTGGAGCCTTCTCTTCTCCAGGCTGAACAACCTCAACTTCCTCAGCCTGTCCTCATAGCAGAGCTGCTCCAGCCCTCTGATCATCCTTGTGGCCTTTCTCTGAACTTGTTCCAACAGGTCCATGTCCTTCTTGTGTTGGGGTGCAGCACTCCAGGTGGGGTCTCACCAGAGCAGAGTAAAGGGGCAGAATGACTTCCCTTGACCTGCTGGCCATGCTTCTTCTGGTGCAGCCTAGGATGCAGTTGGCCTTGGGGGCTGCAAGAGCACATTGCTGGCTCATGTTGACCTTCATCTGCCAACACCCCAAAGTCCCTCTCCTCAGGGCTGCTCTCAATCCATTCTCTGCCCAGAATAATTTTCCTCTCTCTTGAGGACAGATGATCAGAGACTGCTTAAGATAATACCTCTCCTAGACATTGTAAGCAGGAGACTGAGTTCTTTAAGGCCTACAGGACAGGTTCTTAAAAGGGAATTCACCAATTTTACAGGTGACGATTATCCCATGAGTTCATTTCTTAACTTTCTCAACAAAACTAGACTCAAATTCTCAAGTCCATATTTGGAGAATATCATCACTGAACTGATGAAAACCTCAGCATCTCTTTCCTTTCCAAATAGGTTAGAGCTAAATTTGCTCTTATAATTTAATAAATATTTTGAAAACATTTTGGCTAAATGGGAAATAAAGATTTCACTTTTACCGTAAATGGAACAATGAAAGTATCTGAAGTAGTTTTGATATTTGACATTTATCTGATTTCTCTGTGAAGTAATTGTTAATATAATCATATAGAACATATATATAAGAACATCTTTCCCTGTAATGTTGTTGTGCTTCTCTTTGATAATTGATAATTGATATTTTTATATTTTTTATATTTGATATTTGATATTCTGCCTTTATGGACCATATTTTACAGCTACATATGGGATTTTTTGTGCAGTACTTAGCTGACACAACAGATACTAAAGAGCAGCATCTTAAGTCACTCAGTGAATCCACCATGGCTTTAGACAATAATTGTAACTACTTGGCACTGGTGAAGCTGTGCCTCAAACACTGTGTTCAATTTTGGGCCTCTCACTACAATGCTGGAGTGTGTCCAGAGAAGGGCAATAAAGCTGGTGAGGGGTCTAGAGAGCAAGTCTTATAAGGAATGGCTGACGGAACTGGGGTTATTTAGTCTGGAGAAAAGGAGGTTGAGGGGAGACCTTAACGCTCTCCACAACTACCTGAAAGGAGGTAGTAGAGAGATGGAGGTTGGTCTCTTTTCCCAAGTAACAAGTGATAGGACAAGAGGAAATGGCCTCAAGCTATGCCAGGGCAGGTTTAGATTGGATATTAGAAAAAAAATTCTTCACAGATAGGATTGTCAAACACTGGAACAAGCTGCCCAGGGAAGCGGTGGAATCACCATCCCTGGAGGTATTTAAAAGACAGGTAGATGTGGTGCCGGGGACACGGTTGAGTGGTGGTTTTGGCAGTGTTAGGTTTATGGTTGGATTCAGTGATCTTGAAGGTGTTTTTCAACCTAAATGATTCTATGCTTCTATAATTTCCTTTACAGAAAGAGATATCCCATAATAATTCGGATTACTGGCTAAACACATTCAGGGGTAGCACTGTGCAGCGCACTACCCTTCATACCATCTATTATCTGTATCAGGATAGAACACAATTTTCTCTGAGACAAAGGGTTTATTCTCTGAAAATCCTGCATGAAGATATTAGGAAAAAAGTCATCATGAGTAAAACATGAGTAAAATGCATCCTGAGTTCTGCGACTCTGTAGTTGATGTTTTAAAAATTTGTTATACGTGTACTCATGAGCACATAATTGAGAGAGACTGAAAATATATGCAAAAATCACACTCTTGAATATTTGTGCAAATACTGAAAAGCCACCTGTTTGCATGATGTAAAGGGTTTTGTTTTGCACATTTCTAAAGATATTCTTTCCACACGGTACAAGTACACCAGATCCAGAGCATTATCTGAAGGGCATGGGGTTTCTTAAAGGTTTGTTGTTTTGTCACCTAAGGAGATAACTGACCTGAAAGAAAATCTCAGGCTTTGCAGAAGGACCTTGGATGTTGGCTACTCAATGACACCTAAGGATCTGAATCCACAGGGTACCTCTTCAAATTCCCTGGCAAAATGTATCAATTCTCCCTTCAGTTTCTGTACCTGTATTTTCTGATGTCTCAGAAGTGACACTTTGTAAAGGGAATTTTTAAAGACTTTTAGTTTTCTTTAGGCATCGCCCCCATACCTACCTGTTTGAACACTGCTTAAACTGTCACAAATAAAAGCCTATTTATATGGAGAAATATACCTTTAATGTGTGTAACTAATACTTGAAATTTTGTCAAATTAGGTTATTTCACTGGGGCAAGTTCTCCTGGGTGCCAATATTAACAGGACTTTACCCAGGGCTGTTTAAAAAGAAAGGAAAATCTTGTGTCAAGATTGATTATCAGATTACACTAGTGTGATAAAGGCAGTAGCATGAAGCCACTAGTAGAGCTGCGTTGGATGAACCCTAATGGTTTTTTAACCCTGCTGTGTTATCAGGGAGAAACAGTTTTGATGGGTTCTAATACAAATAATTCACAATTGTCCCTGGACTTAATGGGATATTGGTGTGACTGTTTCCAAGAGCTCTTGGTGTACTGTGAAATAATGTAGTGTCTTGATTTCAAAGTGTCTTTGAAGTTCACCAATATTTCCTTGGAATCTGATCTTGGATTCAGACTAGCAGGTAGGAAACAGAGTAGATTCTTATTAACCAAAAAGTTATCAGATGAGATGTGTGCCACAAAAAATTTTCCACTAAGAGAGTGGGAAGGACAACACTTTCAGTCAAAACAAAGGCAAGTGAAAGCAATGGTGCTTTCAAAGTCCTGAGAAAATTGTGTTAAAGCAGCTTGTGCTCATCTAGGCTACAAAGATGCAGTATTTACAGAGTTAAGCAGCTTGCAGAATTCAGAAATATTTCTGACCTGGCACGCAAAGAAGCGTCTTCTTGTTAACAGTTGACATTCAAGACATAAGAACAGGTTATAATTTCAATTGCAATGATCCTTGAATGTTCCTTTCCAAAAAGGGGACAGTACGCCATTTTTTTTTCCAGCTGACTGTCTTTTCTTGCTTACCTCCACTCTTTTCACTTCTGGTAGCCACTTATGTTTCTGTACACAATAGACGTAAACTTGCTGTGTTCAAATAACCACTGTCTTAAATGCTAGCTGAGTTTCAGTGCCTAATTGTGGGACCACAGATTGCAGAGTTTATGGATTTGTCCACTTTCCTGATATACTAGAGACAAGAGCACTCACAAAACACTTCCAAAATTATTAAATCCACTTATCCTCTTTGACTGAAACCTGTACTTGCTGTCGTAGCAGCTGCAGTAACCTTTTCTTTTTTTCTCTCCACTGCCTGCATCCTTTGGCACAGTTTAATGCAGAAAGGGGAATGTTAGAAAAGAAAAGAAAAAATAAATAAAATCATTCCCTCTGCTGTGGAGGAAAGGTTCTTGGAATTTGAAATAAGTAGTCCTGGGCAACTGATGCATTAAACAGAATGTGGAGCTAGTCAGCAAAACACATTTGCTATGCCCTGCAATGGATTACAAAAGCACTGTGTGTTCTTAATCCCTGAGCATTTAAATATACTCTTCAGAGAAAAAATGGCTTTTTGTTGGGGAATCATCTTTTCCCCTGTTTGTCTCTAAAAATCAGATTTTTTTACTTTGCCAAGCAATCTTAAAATGAAGTGCTTTTTCATCCTTTTATACAGGGAGTGAGGAAAAGAACGGAGCACTTCTTCAGACTTTACTGTGTGTAGGGTCAGGGAACCTCATCGAGTACCAGGGCACTGTAGAAACCTTGGCCCCTTGGCTTCACTGTATTTGCAGTAGTCCAGAAATACCAGAATAAACAGTCACCTGAAAAAAAATAAGGAAATAATCTTAGAAAATAAATCTTTTTTCACAGAACATCAGCTTCCTGTAAGCTTAAATATTTTGGCCTTTGAATAGCTTTGCTGTACCATCTTACAAAAGACAGTACGGTTTCCCACGTTTTCCTTCTTTTCTTTTGTAACTGAAAGGCTCAATGAAACTTTTACAGAAAGCACTCAGGATTTTGAGCAGCCATTGAATTTTTGAAGGCAGAGAGGCTATTCAACGTTTCAATTGGCATTCTTTAACTTTAGGGCTGGGTGGCTGTGCAGGGCATTGTTGGGAAACGTATTGATCTGCTAACATGTTTGCTGGAACCATTTTTTTTACCACCTGTCTGAAGCACTTTGTCACTGCTTTGGAATTCTTTCTCTGCTACCAGAGACTACCCTCCATGCAACTGACACATAAGGAAATGGCGTTTCATCAGTAGAAGGCAAGGATACTTGAATGTGCACTTGATAAAACGAATCAGGATGCTTGCAAGTGGGATTTTTTCCCCACTGTATTGCTGTTTCTTACATCTTGTATTCATGCTTTCTCTGTGTGTTGTTTAATGCTATGCAGTAACAACAAGTATTTTAGCCTTTCACCTTTTAATCTAATGTAGTTTCTTGTGGCCTGATACAGCATAGTAGCAAATTTCAGGCTGGAGTTCAACCTCTGTTGAGGTAATTAAATTCATGTGACAGGAAAGATTATTGAAAAGGAAGGCCCATCTGTAGGCTGTAGTTTTCCACATAAAGTGAAGAAAAACAACAAAAATCAGCTTGCTTGGCAATCTTATTTATCAGTAATTCACATTAGACTAATTTGCGGAATCTGACTGGCTAAGGTGATAGTCGCAAAGAGCTTTGCTTTAGTGGTTTTAAAATTATAGAATCATAGAACAGTTTGGGTTGGAAGGGACCTTGAAGATACAACCCTTTTGACATGGGCAAGGACACTTCCTGCTAGACCTGGTTGCTCAAAGCCCCATCCAGCCTGGCCTTGAACACTTCCAGGGATGGGGCCTCCTCAACTTCCCTGGGCAACCTGTTCCAGTGCCTCACCACCCTCAGAGTAAAGAATTTCTTCCTGAGATCTAATCTCCCCTCTTCCAGTTTGAAGCAATTACCTCTCATCCTGTAACTACATGCCCTTGTAAAAGATCCTTCTCCACCTTTATTGCAGGCCCCTTTCAGATACTGAAAAGCTACAAAAAGGTGTCCCAGGAGCCTTCTCTTCTCCAGGCTGAACAATCCCAACTCTCTCAGCTTGTCTTCATAGGAGAGGTGCTCTAAGCCTCTGGTCATCTTTGTGTCCCTCCTCTGGAACTGCTCCAACAAGTCTGTGTCCTTACATTGGGTGCTCCAGAGCTGGACATGGTATTCCAGGTAGGGTCTCACCAGAGCAGAGTAGAGGGACAGAATCACCTCCCTTGACCTGCTGGCTGTGCTTCTCTTGATGCAGCCCAAGATACAGATGGCTTTCTGAACTGTCAGCTCATTTTGAGCTCCTCATCCACCAACAACTCCAAGTCCTTCTCCTCAGGGCTGCTCTCAATCCATTCTCCTCCCAGCCTGTATTTCAATTTGGGATCGCACAAACCAACATGTAGGACCTTGCACTTGACCTTGTTGAGCTTCATGATGTTGCCACAAGCCCACCTCTCTAGCCTGTCCAGGTCCCTCTGGATGGCATCCCTTCCTCCCAGCATGTCAACTGCTCCACATAACTTGGTGTCGTCGGCAAACCTGCTGAGAGTGCACTCCGTCCCAGCATCCATGTTGCCAACAAAGATGTTAAATAATAATGGTTCCAGTACTGACCTCTGGGGAATACCACTCGTCACTGGTTGCCACTTGGCCATCTACCTGTTGACTGCAACACTTTGAGTTCAACCTCCAGTCAGTTCCTTATCCACTGAGTGGTCCATTGGTCAAATCCACATCTCTCCAATTTAGAGACAAGGATATCATGTGGGACAGTATGAAATGCACAAGTCCAGGTAGAAGACATCTGTTGCTCTCCCCTTATTCACTAACGCTGTAACCTTGTAATGCTTTTTTTTTTTTTTAATAGGTAAGATTTTGAAATGTCTAGGGTACTTTTCTCAGAAAAGGTAATAACTGAATGGACTTTATTAGGAACATGGGAACATTACTATGGATTTACAGTGATCCCAATTGGAAGTAAGTTCCAAAGTTTAGTCCACAGTCTGAAAACCTTTCTTTGTATGCTCTTCTTTTCCATTCTCAGGTTGTGTGATGCGTATGCAAGTACGTTATCATATTTTGCATCCCTTTCTTAACATTAGCAATAAAAAATTGCTATAGCCTTTATGCATCTAAATGGAAGTTTAAATTAGTATCAACTGGTTACTTCAGACTTATCATTTTATATTGCACATGCAGTGCAATATATTCAAGTATAAGTCTTTTGCTGGAGTTCCTTAAACCTCTAGTTAGAAGGAAGATATTTGGTGAATGAGGAAGGAAGTACCAGAAGAGAGAACGTGCTCCATGATAGAGCTTTAATAGAGCAGCAAGAGCACAAGCTAACACTTTCTGATGGTACTGAGAAGGTCAGTTAACCTGGACTTTATGCAAGCAGTCAGTAGTTACATGCTCACTGTATGGGAGCTGGTTTGAAACAAAACATCCTGATGGTCCTATCCACAGTGGTGCTCTGAATAAACACATTCATGCTAAAAGGGACCACAAAGAATTATATACTGCCTTCCTGATGCAGAATTTTGTGGTGTCTCTCTTTAAAAAATGGAAGCTTGGATTTACTTGGAGGTCAGCTCCTAGTTCTGTTGAGAAACTCTTTTTAAAGGTGATTACATGGATTGTTTGTTCTGGAGTCAAAGAAATTTTCACCTGTTGACAGGTATCGCTAAATATTTGATTATGTTTCTGTGTTTTGGACTCGAAGTCCTTCTTAATTGGTGTATGTTAAATACAGAAAATGCTCCTACGTGCTAATAATTTCTTTGGGTTAGTATTGTGAATCTCCTAGATGTTGCTGTTAACACTTAGAGTCATTATAAAATAGAGTGCAAAGTGGAGAAATGGGGTTTATGATTTAAGTTTATTTGCACAAACTAATGGCTAGTTTTGGAGACTAGGGACACAAAGCAGATGCCAAATCTTAGAGATGAGCATGCAGTTTCTCATTTCCACCATTCCGTCATGATAACATGTACTTATGTACTTGTGATGTCAGTGCCAGGAACAGTATTTCCTTGCTGTAAGAACTGCCAGCAACAAGGTGTAGAGGAATTTAACAGCCTGATGGACCAAACATAAGCTGAACCTCTTCAAAAGCCTGAGTACAGAATAAATATTCTTTGGACTTCAGCATTCAGTCTTCTTGACATAGCTTCCTGCAGCAGCAGGGGGGGCCTTACAGCTGTGACTGTAGTATAGTTGTTTCCGGCAGCCTATCCCTACAGAAAACAAGTAAGCACTGAGGAAAAATCAGATTTGTGTGCTGCGAATGGTTAAATACTTTTTCATCTTGTTTTGTCTTCACCCTTAGGTTCTGACTGATGTTGTATTTTTTGTAACAGTAATTATTGTGTCTAAAAATATCTGCATTTTTACAGCCAGTTTTTATTATTTTTTCTAATAAACATAGCTAACAGATTGTCCTCATGTCGCAGAGGTGTGAAAATGAATTAAGACCTGTGAAACAGTTGTAGTGATGAATGTTACAGGAAGTCCACAAGAAAACAGTGCTGGAGCTGGAGTGGGGTGCAAACAATAGTCAATAAACAAAGCGTAAGACCTCATTTTTGGCTATGAAGTGATAATAAAAATGGAACAGTGCAGAGCAGCGCACTGATCATGAGGTGCACATATCCATACAGTTAAAAAAAAGGAGGGTCATGTAATTGACAAAAAATTTTCAAGACCTAACAGATGAAAGCACATAATACAGAGTTGTGAAGACTCTGCCTGAACCAAGACTAAAAATGTAATCTAAATTAAATAATTTCCTTAAAATTTTAGTTTTTACCTTTGCAATACATTAATATCCTTTTAAACTTCATTTCTTTGGGGAATATACCTTCATAGAAAGAGAAAAAACTGTGTTTGGACAATATTGGTAATAACAGTATTTTAAATTGTGATGGTGCTGTCCATGCAGGACAAGTCAACTCTATTGTTTTTTCTCTTCCAGGTTTTTCTGATAAATCAGTATTCTCACAATAGCTGAAACCACACATAATCTAACTGAAAAGAACAGTTAAGTATTCTGGCAAATATGATGACAGATGATACTGATGGAGCCTTAAGCAGAACCTGATGGCAAGAGAAGGATTTCTGCTATGTATCTTAACACACTGAATTACTAATGAGAGCTCATAAATTTAACTAAAATGATGGAAAGTTAATAAAAACATAATGGCTTTTGATTGTATTAACTTCCTAAGTACCTATATGGCCCTAGTAGCCATAGAAGAGGATTGGCTCTCACTCTGTAATTAAGCACCATTGGAAGAGCTTTCTGAGTTAGGAAGATATAACTCTTCTTACTGTTTGGCAAATTGACCACCAAGAACTGATATTCGACAAATAACGTAACTCAGAATTAAAAGCCAAGTCTATCTCACCCAAATGAACATCGTAATCTCTCTGTCTTTGAGGACCAAAGATATTTCAAACTAGCAAAGCATTTCTGAACATTTTTGTTCAGTTTTTAATTTTAACTCACCAGGGGAGCTGAAGTTTGTGTTATTATTTTAATATTTGCAAATTAATATTTTCCTGAAACCTTGATACTTAATCTAGTAAGTTTATAATGTTTAATGTCTTTTAACACAATCCCTCTTTGTCTAAATCAATGTGTTTCTTTGGTAGAAGAGAGCAAATAGTTTGAGTCCTGCTGGTAGCATGATGGTCACAGCAGCTAATATTTATCTTATGATATGAGAAGTATTGATGTTGTAGTTGATGCTGGTGCTAAGCAATTCTAAAGAAATGGGCAAGTAAGTAATAGGGGATATTGCACATTGACTTCTCCAGCAGGTTTGCAAAACATGGAAAGTTTACTTAATCAAAATGGAGTAAATGAAAATAAATTGAAAATATTTATATTTCGTTCCAATGTCTTGGAATGGAATGGGTATATGGCATCTCATCCAGTCTTCCTCTAATCTACTACATAGAAAGCCATAATTTAGGTGTGGGGTTTTTTGTTTTTTTGGGTTTTTTTAAAGGTCACTTACTAGTAATTTTTTTTTTTTTTTTAATTAAAGCTCTAAAAATTACCTTTCCACACTGTGGACTGCACTTCTTCCTATGGCTCATTTACCCTGCAGTGCTATTTACATTCTTGCTGCTGTACTCCAGGCTGAGACTGTCAGTTATGCTTTCCTTTCACTGACAAAGAGAGAAATCCCATGGTTGCCACTGTCAAGAACATTTCTCTGCCTTCATTCCACAGGGACATCAACAAGATATCTGATCCCTCTCTGTGCGCTCCTCTGTCATAGGGGTGATCACCTGAGCTTGGGCTGCCTTTACTTCTTCCATCCATTGACAGCCACTACTTGACATGTTATCATCATGCATGCAGAATCATGCTCTTCTCGCGTGCAAAGGTCTAACTGAACAATAAAAAACCTCAGTCAGTCCTTCCACCTCCCAGGCATTGGGAAAAAAATAAATAACTGAGCAATCGCCAGTGTCTCAGAATCAAACTCTGAAATGATTTCTAGCTCCTGACAAGAGGGAAATATAAAGTCTAGAAAAGTAACCTAAAAGAAACAGCAATACATTATGCTATTTATTTTGTTCATTTTATTTATATATAGTTTAGCATGTCCTAATTAATATGTACTGTTTTCAGGATAGAAATAATGTTTTAATTTACATAGACTTCCTATAAAACATTGTACAAAACTGTACCAAAATCGAAAAGAAATCTGTCAAGGTCAAATTCATAAATGATTCCATTCCTCCAGTTTATGTTGAAGACATTCTTTTACTTCCAGTCAGTCTGGAACAGGACCCACCAGTCAACACAACTTTCAAATTCTAGTATCAGTTAATTCTCCCTCACTTTCCATCCTTGCACCTTTGGTCTTTTCCTCCCCTTCTGACTAGCAGTGTCCCACCAGTTCGTCCTTACTGCCTAAGTGATCTCTTCTGTCCCCCTCTATTTCCCTGGACATTTAATATTTCCTCATATGTTCAGATCTATTTTTTGAGGTACTGTGAAAAAAACATAAAGCTTGGTCAAAACTCAAGGACTTCACACTGAGAATACTTTGCCATCAGCCTCCTCCTGTTCACTTATTACCTTGAAGGGGCTTTTTGTTGAAGTGCCTGAGGTGACTTCAGCTGTGCAGGAGACACCAAAAGACACAGCCTGTTTGTCGCCTAGATGAGTCCCAAACTATTTAAAAAAATATTTAAAAAGTTAAAACAAACTACTCTTTGCGTGAAATGCTACTCAAGAAGTGGTCTGGAATATTCTAATCCATCCACAAACTGTAAGTGGTTTGAAGGCAAGTCCCATGTAGAAAGCATTGCGATGATCTCCAGTTGAGGCAACAAAGGTATAGAGGAAAAGAGGATCATCTGCTTGCAAAATATTGAAGTAAGCCCACTTGACAGCCACTGTTGCAGAACCCAGTGTGACAGGCAATCAAATGTTGCCCTCTGAGTTCAGTACCTCACAACAGTAACTGAAAAAGCACCAGGCATCATATCAGCACTCAAAGCAACATAGCTGTACAAATAATTCAGTTCTGTTTCTTTTTGGCTATTTACATCATGGCCATGTAAGCCGAATCTAATCCTATAATTGTTTTCATGTTAATATCTATCCATTAACCTTGCATTAATTTATATTTGGACTTTTCTTTCAGCTGAATCTGTTTAATTTTCTCTTTGGTGTAGACGCCTTCCATGAAGCCTAGCCCACACTTTGCTTTTGTGCTCTACTTTATACTGCGGAGTTTTTTTCTTACTAACTTATTTCTCTTTGTTCTGCTGAATCATTCCATTTCTCTTACTTACTCTTTTTTTTTATTTCATTTTTGTAATTTAGTTTAATCTATCTCCCATTCCCAGTGTATGCATTTTTCCCCCTTTGCTAGCCATTCAGCCCAGAACAATTCCCTTCTAATAGTTCAGCCCACAGTACTCATTTCCTTTTCCCATTCTGCTTCATTGATAACGAATAATGCATTCCTTTGCAATTTCAGACTTTACCTATTTTAGTTTACTCTCAAGTAGTTGAGACTGAGCAGGAAAAGAAGAGAAATTAACTGCATGCCACTGGAATCAGAATAAAAGCAACTGAGCAAAACTTGGAAGTGGAAAAGTAGCAAAATGGAATGAAATTAAATGAGGTGAGAGATGGACTAGAAAGTAGTAGTGGGTAAAATTGAACACACACTTGTATGAAAGGGCTACACAAATAGTTGGCAAAGTGACTGAACTGGAAACAGACTAGGGAATCAAGTCCAATGAGCTAGAAATGGAAAGGAGTAAATACGTCCCAAATTCAAACTAAGAGAAGAAAAAGATCTCCACAGGAGAGGGACTAAACCTGGTGAGAGAAGGGACAAAAAAATAAAAGGTTTTAATATCTTCAATTCCCACTGTGAGCAGTGTTTCTGTTTACTGCCTAGTAAGTGTTAACTCTGCAGCTCAGTAGAGAGAAAATGCTTTATTACAAATATATTTGGTGCATAATTAGAACTGTAGCACAGCTAATAGTAACGTAAGCATCAGCCTATCTGAGGAACAGTTGTATTGCTGCTAGATAGGGCATATGAGAAAGCTTAATATTTCAGCTTAGTGAGCTGAACTCTTGAACGTCTGATTAGTCTTTGATCTTGCTCCTATCAGTTATATTGTGAAACTGGCTTTCCTCCAAACTGCAAATAATTTAACTGTCATAAACTGGCAGTGTCGTTTTGATTACATTCTTGCAATAAAAATGTAGCTAAATTGGTTTCAATGGATTTCTGACACCTGTTTGTTAAATATTATTAAATATTTGCATTGAGCCAAAAGCCTGAGAATTATTTCAATCGAAGATGACTCACAAACCTGAAAAAAAGTAAAACTAGATGTTACTGTTGTAATATTGTCTCCAGTAGGTATATAGACTACATTGTTGTAAGGTGCTCTGTTTTTAAATATAGTATGGCGGGAAATTCAAGGAAGGTGCAAAACTGACCCAGACCTGCTTTCAGGACTGTAGTAGAAACAACTACTAGGCAAGACCTCAGCCTGGATCTCTCAAGTCTGAAGCAGGTGCCATAATGAGAAAACCAGTTTTGGTTTGTTTGTCTGTCTGGTTTTGTATTAGACATTTTCTTCTCATGATGAATCTGTTGAAGACCTGCTGGCTGTCTTTATTTTTAGTTAATATAACTGGGATATATGCAGGGTAAAATAGATTAAAGCAAACAAAATTCTGTCCCTTTGTTCTACTGTGCTAATGAGCATTCTGATGGTATCTGGAATATTTTATTACTTGCTGTTAAAAAAACATTCATTTGTTTATTGCAAGTTCCTTGCAAAGTTACACATTTAACTGAAAACATTTTAGAAGAGATAATATAAATTGCTTTTTTTCCCCTTGTTTTACATTGATACAATTTCTGAGTTAACCATCAATAAACAGTATTTTATACAAAACTGAGAATTTATATATGGATGTATATTGATATTTTTTATCTCTAAATAGATACCCTTATCTGTCAGTTCAGAAGCATTTCTCCTGGCTTGTAACAACCTTACTGCTTCTCAATTAATCATACAGCAGGAAAGACTGGAAGAGAAGAAAAAAAAATAATCTGAAAGCACCACCAATTATGCTTAAAGTGCCTTACATCTGTGAAAAAAAGTATCGAAGCACCTCTATTAGGTGTGATACTTAGGTTCACTGTATCTGTGTTACATATAGTACCATATAGGCACCATGTTTTCTACAGAGATATAGTTAAACGTGTTAGAAATTCTCCTAAAGGGAGCTGAAGCTTGACTCAGGTTTACCAAGATTTTCAAAGAGAATGGTTTGAGGTTTTGAGTAAGCTTAGGAAAGGTTCAAACTGAAACTTGGGCTTCAGTATATCTGAAGTAAAAGTCCAGGTATGTACTGTGGTCCTGGGTCAAAACTTTATCTTGAATTGGTTGGAAGGAAAAAAGATTCCTTGTGTGGTTTTTGGTTTTTTGTGTTTTTATTCTCCTTTCCTCAGACAAAAACTTAATCTAAATTTTTCTCATCTATTTCTAGAGTAGTTTGGAAAAAAAGGGAGGATTAAGAATCTCAAGACTTGTCAAAATCCTCCCCCTCACTCGCACTCCCATTAAAAAAAAAAGAAAAAAAAAAGAAAGAAAAAATCTAGTTAAATTTAAGCATCTTGTCAAAATGATAAATATGCCAGCAAGGAGTCAGTCTTGCCCATGGCTTTCGCAGAGAAATCCAGTCCAGTGACAAGCTTTCATGGAGAAGTGGCATATTCCTGGGCAGATAATCTACTGGCAAGGTGTTGCAAAGCAAGGACATCATATATAGCTTGCTGCAATTTCGAACCAGTGGTGGGATTTCATAAGCTGTGCTTACAGAGAAACTATTTCTCTGTTTAGGATTCTGAAGAAGAAGATACTAAGATGTGGAACAGTGGGCAGACAGCTGTTGTAGTGTGATGATTTTTGAGGCATGAGTTTGGGCCAATGTTAGGAACAGAACTGACTGAATTTTGAATGTGTTTGACTACAGTCTAAAATGTTTATGTATTTCAGCTCATCTGTACTTTGGAAGGATTTTAGTTACATGCCCAATAACAACTGCAGTACAGCACCACAGTGAAAGCTAGGAGAGAAAACTCAAATGGAATAAATATCATTTAAATGAGTCTGTAGGCATGTTGTGTACCCACCAAAATGGCATGGAAATCCAAATCCCTCAAAGTCCAAGCAACAACGAAGTGTAATTTACAAAAAATAAAATAAAAATGCTCCACTGGACCTCAGAAAGGTGCTTGTAGAATCAAGGACTTTTTCTAACAGTGTTGTGGGAGCATGGGGAGAGGTCCCTTGCGCTCACCATCAGCCAGCTGCCTACTGGCCTGTGTCTGAGCGAAACCCCATCATCCTTGGTAGAGTTGCTAAGCAACAGCTGGTCACAAAATCGTGAACAGTTTTTTGGATTTTCTTCCCTCACTCTTATACAGGTGAAATGTTATATTCTGTTAGGGTGATATTATAGCTTTAATATTCAGAGTTATTTTCAGCTATGTTGTTGAAATAACTATGAAATAAGCTTAAGGAAGGTGAAAATATACTTTGATATGTAAAAACTGAGGAATATATCTTCACATTCAAAATATTTGTTTGCTACTCTGTATTCCCAAACCACTATCATCCATAACACGCAAAAGGACTGTGGTGCACCTATTTGGAAATCTGGAAGTTTTATTCAAAGATTGAAGGTCAATAGACTTTTTTATAAATGGAATTGATTTTTAACTATTTTAGCCACTTTCATAGTTCTTGTGATGTTCATTTACTACAGCTTTGTCCCTCACAAGATCCCCTAAGGTATTCTGCTAAAGTCTCAGATGTGCAAATCTGAGTTTCTTTCAGGTGAGAAAGTGCAGCTCTGCCTCCAGACTTGAATTTATAGTCATGGTCCCCTCATCCTCCCACCTGACATTAGGCTACGTAATACAAAGTTGGCAGTTGCCCTACGGCTCTCACAAGAATAGCGATGGTGTTTATCTGTGGTCAGCCAGTCTTCAGAAAATTTAGTGCTATTTATTTAAGGATGAAAAAAGACACTGTAGAAAAGCAATCTCTCTGAGGTTATTGCTCATCAGCTGCACATGGTATGGCCAAAAAGAAATCATTTGTTTCTGTAGTCTGTGTTGCCAGCTTTACCCACTTTGACTCAGATATGGGTTGACCTTTTTCTAGTCCTTTCACCAACTTCTGCATCATGCTTTTTAAACTGCAGCAAACTGTTTTCCCAGGCTGCAGGAAGGATAGGCTTTGTCTCCTCCATTTTCCCATAGTAACCCAGGATGTCAAAGCTACATACCACATTTTTAGAGGTGGTACACTTTGGCGAAATCATACATATAAAGTCGTAAGTATGATTCAGAACAGTAATCTTCAAAGTGTTCATATTTGCAAAGTCCCACCTGTAAAAAACATTAAAAAAGGCTTTTAAAGACTAAATCAGTGTCAAAAGGGATTTCCAGGTCTAAAAGGATGAATAGTTTTAACAGTTTACACCAGTTCAGGAAAATTGCAACATCTCTGTGCAATGTGAGCTAAAAACACTGGACAAAGTATTGTCCCCATTTGATTTCCTTAGGTTGCAAAAATGTTAGCTGAATGACCCTACCTACCACTGGAACTCAGCGTTTAGAAGGATGTTCAGGTTTAGGTTCCCCATTAATCCTCATGAAAAATGTTTCTACATGATTTGGTATGTTCCTGTCTTTCCTAAGCACTTTTAGAGCTTTTCCAGAAGTGCTGACCTACTGGTGAATAAGCTGAATTTAGGCTGTAAGTGCATGGGTAATTTTAATTCACAGAAAGTATTTTGGTCAAGGTTGTGAGCTAGTCATCAGCTGGGTTACAATGTGGCCCCAAAATATCCCTAGCTATGACAGATGGTACAGTGGTAGCTTCCACATATAGCACTGCTTCAAACTGTGACAGAAATCTTCTCTACCGAAACTGAAAAGTTTAACTTCACCTTTCAGAAAAAATGACATTTATATCTTGCCTGCTGTAACAGCTAATAATAGTTACTTGTCTGCTACTAGCTGACAAACCTGATTTTCAAGTTGCAAGACAGCTCTTTTCACATCAGTGTCCCTAAATCAGCTTCTTACCCTAAAAGCAAACTGTAGTGATTTTACTACTGTGGGGCAACAGAGGGGAAATGACATGACAGTCTTCCACTGAACGAGGCCAGAACTGAAGAAGAGTCACAGTATTTCTATAATTCCAAGATGAAATGGAAAACATTTTTATTTTACCTGTAAACAGGTAGGGGGGGTTGTGGCTGTGGTCTGCAATATGCACACCAGTCAGTTCTAAATGTGCAATCAGTTCATTCCCTTTGGGTTACTTGACTTATCTAAATATTAATCTTCTTTTCACATATACTTTTACAGCATTCAGAATTATACTACCTTCCCACTCAATCCCTATAAAGACACTATAGACTGAGGGTGGAATTCGTCACTGTCTTAGTACTAGCTTAGTCTGCCTTTATGCAGGTGTTAAACTGAATTTACCCATGTCATCAAGTAAGTAAAGATTCTAACAGTTTCTTTTAATTTAAAATGTGTTGTACTGGATTGAAGAAGTTTTCTTTTCTAGTGAGCTGAACAAGGACAGTTTGTGGCAGCACAGAATTAAAGAAAAACATGAAGTAAAACAAAATTTCACAGCTCTTTAACATACCTGATTACTGTTAAAAAAAACCCAAACCAAAACAATCCCCCGAAACAATTGTTGATGGCTACCCAATTGATAGCACAGAGATACATCACTTAATTTGTTAAGTAAAATAAAAGTTGCAATGTTTAAGTGTTATAACCCCACCACTGCCATGTTAAGGAAAGATTTTTAACATTGCAGTCTATGAATAAATTAATATTATGACAGGTGTCACTATACCAAATATCTGTAATTAAGTATACGTATGATAAACTGCCTCTCACCTTTACAGTGCAGTGCTGCAGTGCAGTTGCTGAACAAAACAGAAGTACTCTACCTCCCCTGTCATTTTTACACCACTTCTGCACACTTAGTGGGTTCAAGCTAACTTGCATAGTTATTATTATTCTTTCACAATAACTACATAGTATGTACTTCAGTTGTCTTCTAGGAATTATTGGCTCAGGCATGAGGCATGGCAACAGAAATCTAAAGTAATTTTTCAGTAGCTGCTATATGACTAAGCAATTGTCTTGAAACTGATTTGTTGCTTGAATCCCAGCTGTCTGATTTGGATGTATTATTTAGAGTTTACCTCACTAATTCTCCAGAGAAACTGCCTCAGCCTAACTCTCTGGTTGGTGAAAAAAGGGGAAAAAACCCAACTACCAGACAAATCAATCACAATTCAGAGGTCCCTCAGTGTTCAAGGAAGTAAATTTAAAGAAGATGACACCCTTATTTCTACATTTTAGTAAGTGAATTCTGAGAAAAAGCTGTATTCCAAACTCTCTCTTTCTCCCACTGGGTATTTAGGAATACTAACTTCTTAGCTGATTTCTCTCTTCTAACCCACCCCCACTACCTTTTTTGTTGTTTTGTTTTTTGGGGTTTTTTTTGTTTGTTTGTTTGTTTGTTTTTTTGCTAGATGCCTGCAAAACAGTACTCTTCATAGCAAAATCAGAGTTGTTTTGACATTGTCCTTTGTAACCCACAAAATATCTTGAATGTGTCTTAGGAGGGATGACATAATGCAGATATTTAGTCTTACCTTGAGTGCTACTGAAACCTGTAAACCAAAACAGTTGTTTCAGTTTTTGAGTCTGAAACAGTTGCATCTTGTCCGTACTTTCACTGAAAAGTGAGTCACGCCAAAGGTCACAATGTGCCGAGCTCTTTTCAGGATTTAGCATCACCCGTGCAACTGTGTCAGCTTGCTGAAGCACAGCTTCCTTTGGTAGTCTGGCACCTCAACCATCTGGGTCTACAAAGCACAGTTCCAGGGTTGAAGCTCAAAGGCTGGGATGTTTGTAAAGTACTGGCCTTAACTCAGTTGGCAAGCCCTTTAGATTTAATTTACTCTCATTTTTACGACGTTTGCCCCAATCATTGCCTTTGTTCTTATGGCTTATTTGGCTTCTTCTTTGCTGTAGCTGCTCTCTGTGACAGTTGCCTGGTAAACAGCGCTGAGCTTAAGAGTGCTGTCTCACATCTCATTGCATCCGTTTCCTTAGAACTAGAAAGAGGGAACCCAATTATTGATAATATCCTGTAAAATGTAACCTGAGATTGAGTCCTGAAAAAATAGCAAAATGCTTAAATTATTTTAAGGCGTGTTAACAAAGATGTCCAGTCAGACATTTCTATTGCACATAATACATATTAAGTGAATATGAACTTTAAATGAAGTAAATATGATTAAATATTTAGCAAATATAAACAAGATAGAAAAGTAAGGAGAAAGGTTTTGTGATAAGCTACCAGAACCATGTCTGAAATAAATTCTGAAAACATCACCCATATTTCACAAGACAATTTCTAATCCAAAACCTGACCTAAAGTTCTGTGAGTGTAAGAGGTAAAACTTT
The DNA here is from genome assembly GCA_013398295.1 of Chionis minor. Classification (NCBI taxonomy): domain Eukaryota; kingdom Metazoa; phylum Chordata; class Aves; order Charadriiformes; family Chionidae; genus Chionis; species Chionis minor. The sequence goes on from VZSF01010904.1 coordinate 254,702, forward strand.
TTTCCATCTAAAGTAAGTAAAACTGACATACAGTTCCCTCAGAATGTTAATGGGTACTGAAATACCTTAGTCTCCTTGGAATAACCAGTCACATGGAGTCATTTCTGAAAATGTTACTGAAATTGCTTTAGCTATCATGCTTTGTGAAACATGACCTCTGATAGGTCATTGAGAATTCTTTAAGATATCCTGCTTTTCAGTATGACTTTATTGACAGTTGCTGGATGACTACATATCAAAAATACAATGCAGAGGTTGTTTTCCTTTTATAAACTTCTACTGAATAATAAAAAATAATCTGGACCAACTTTAGGACAATTTGATTTTCTTTAATGCTTTTACATAATCAATCTTTTCTGGCGATTCCTCTCTTCACATTCTTTACTCACTCCACCTCCCCTCATATTTCTGTAATTCTCTTATTTCTTCATTACCCAGTGAAACAGAATGTGCTTATGTGTCCCTATGGAAGACTTTTTTTTTTTTTTCCCCAGACAGCAGTAAACTATTGCTACATGATATGAACTTTATTATTTTTCCACTGTGTTAACTCAAAGTGCCTTAAGCAGAGTTTGTGTATCATGGGACTAAAATTACGGAGTTTGTGAAACTGTGTGTGTTGATAATACACAAATATGTATGTGTCTGTGTGTTATTAATGCATTAATTTCATAGTCATTTAGGTATAAGAAAGATTTCCCAGGGAATTCACAACTTTGCTGAGCAATGCAAAAACTACTGAAGAATGAATTTGTAAATGGATAAAGATTAAGATTCTAAAAAGTAGTCTTATCATCCATTTACAAAGTTTTCTGACCTCATAATTTCTCATTTTTACCTTTTACATCCTGTTTACTTCTCTGACAGATTAGTAAGTGATAATGCAATTTTACAGAAAATCAAGAATTTTACTAATGTAGATGCAAGATAATTATTTCTAAGTGTGTTCTGCTTTACTAAAACATTAAAGAGTATGATGAAAATTTCTTAATATCTTGCATATGTTACTTGAAATACACTGCAAAATATTATTAGTAGAATTGCTGCCATTAGAATTTATTGTGAAAAGAAATTAGCAAATTTTTGCATCTAGAAACAGTTTGGATAGTAGTAAAACAGAGAGAAGTGGACAGATCTGTGCTCTTGCAAGTCAGATTAAAAACAAAAAAAAACCCACAAAAAAACCACTAAAAACCTTGTAGCTGAGAAACACAGGTAAATAACATGCACTGCCTGCAGGAGGGAGGTGAAGGTCTAACCCCAGGTCCCACTGTTGTGGCAGGTGGATGTTGTGCTGACCTAGAGACATCAGCTTCTGGTGGCATCCTGTTCTATTGCAGTTAGAGATTAATGTTCCTCAGGAGTCCTCAAACCTGCATGTGATACAACATTAGCATGAGAGTTTCACTTAATCTGCTTGTGGGTTACATATAGCTAGAATCACATGCTCCACCCCAGTTTATAATAGTTAATACAGTGTCTGTAAAGTTTAGATTTATAGTAAAGAACTCAAAAGTAAAGACAAGGCTGAAGAAATATTGCTATTCATAAACAAGACAATTAATTGAAAATATGTAATTTCTTTTGTTAGCTTTTTCCTTGTACTTATCTCTGTAAACAGATTATAGCCTTCTCATACTTGAACTTGAATAGTTATGTTGATGTATGAAGTTATCTATAATACTTCAGCTGAACATAGGTTATTGTTATTAAATATTCAAGATTTGGCTTATTTTGAACAGATACAGTTTGTATATTAATTGGATGAATGTAATTACTAAAACAGGTTTCTAGGGCATATACAGCTTCAGCATTGACTTTCCCTGAATATTTCCTCAAGATTTTTGTCGTCATAAACTCAGTTCCCAGAGTGTACCTTGAAAATGAACACAAAGCAAATCAGTTTATTAAATTTAGATGCTGTTCATGATCAGTATTGAGCCTGTATCCAAATTAGACACTTGGTTTTCTATTAAAATGTTGTTGAAATCAAATTCATTGAGAGTAGGAGTAGATTATTATTATTTTTTTAAATGTGAAAAATTAAACAAGATGGGTTTGAGGCAAAAAAGCAACCCTATTTTGTCTGAAGATGTTCTGTTTCCTTCAATTTCTTTATTTGTTGGTTTCTTTATTGGTAGGGTATCCAGGCTGGATGATTCAATGATAAGATGTAGAGGTTTATAACACCTGAATGCTGCTGCAAGAGATTTGTCACCTTAAACTTCCCTCTTGTGTTTATATTGCTATTTTCCAGATGAAGAACTGAAATACAGATGAGAGACATGACAATTCCAGGGTCAAAAAGACAAGAATGAAAAAGTTTCCATTCCATTGTTTCAAATATCATAACTTCCTTTTCAAATATTAACATCCTCCCTCTCTTTCTCAGTTTGTTGAATTTTCAGTTTCATTTGATGTCTCAGCAATGGCAGAGACACAATGAAGGGTTATATTTAAACAGAAGAGAATTTGGAATCTCATTCATGTACTCTACATTCCAGGAGTGCATGGATTTTCCTATGACATACACAGAATCCCCAGAGCGGCTAGGAAAAACAGATATAAGCTTTGTTTTCTTTTCTTTCTTTTCTTTTTTTTCCTTTGTCACCTGTTGAGAACAAGCCTAATTTCTTTCCTGTCTTTCATTTTTTTTTCATAGCATAGTTTTAAAATGGTTACCAGACCAATCAGTACAATTTTCTATGTACTGGAAAGCCTGTGATGTTATCTGTATTTCATCTGGACAGTCTGGCATCCTGATAGTAGAAATCATTACTGGCATCAGCTAACACAATAATGGCTGGAGATATATTCAGTGTATCTTCCATTATGTAAAAAGATGCCACTGTTTCTCAGTTTATTTCAGAGTTTTCCAGTTCCCCAAAAGCTTGCATGAATACAGATAAGTAAAGTACTCTGTCCCTTAGGGGGAAAAGTCTAGGCTTTTTGTTTTTTTTTTTTAATCGTTAAACTAATGAAAAGAACAGTATTAAATCAAAATTTCACATTCTGTGCCCCAGACTAATATTACACTGATATCCACTTGGAATTGGCTACCTACAGAAGCTAAGAAATAAAAGCTAAGAAGAAACAAGTGTTCGATTAGTTTTGCTTCTGCTATTTTCAAAATTAGTCTCAAAAGAACACAAGACACGTTGCAGTGCCATGTGCAATATGCCAAGGCTAATAAACCTACCAAATAGGCATTACATTTGCTATTCATTTCATGAAATAGTGGAGCATATGCTCACATTTTCTTTGAACAGAAGAGGGTTTTTTTAATATCCTTTGTTATACGTGTTGTAATATTTACCAGCTACCTCTCTGCAGGCAAGGCTATTACTGAGTTGCTCTACGTTCCATACAGCTCCAGAAGGCAGAATGTTACTTTCTGGCTTTTGTTTTTGGGGTTTTTTTTTGTTACTTCAAGTCTCATTGAGGGATCTCTGGGGTGTTTTTGCATTTATTGTTTGATTCTTCTGCTCCAAAGTTTAACTGTATTTTAGAAAGTGTTCACACATCATGCTTATTAATTCCCCTTGCCATCACCACCTCTTAAACACACATGGACTGCTTGAGAACTCAGTCCCAAGGCCATTTGAAATATTTGCTTAAGATCAACCTGTTTGATTAGACTTCTACTTGATTACTTTTATATGTTTGACTAATGCTTTATGAAGCACTTGATGTCCTTGATTCTTGATGTTAAAGACTTTTAGGAAGGGTTGCATACGTATGCAACGATCCTGTTTGACAGGGAACGGAAGGGTTCCTTGAAAAGAACAAAGCTAATTTTGTAGAACTTCCAGGCAATCCATATGCTTCCTGCCTCCTAAACAAATTTATTTGGTTACCAGCCCCAAGCTGGTAGGGGAACTCTGGAGAGGTGAGGACAACACTGTGGGTTTTGAAATTTGTTATTTACATGACTTGAAAACTTTTCCAGATACGCTTTTATAGAGGCAAACAATTATTTATCACTGGTCTAATCACTGCTGAAACTTGCTGATATTTATCAAATCTATAGGCAGTAAGTTATTTGCATTTCAGGTAGAAATTTTTCTTGATTGATTTTTTTATATGAAAAACTGGCTGATATTGAAGATATAGTACAGAATACGTGTAGTCTATTCTACAGCTTGATGCGTCACCAAAGAACCTTGAACTCTTAAAGCAGCTAAAGGAGATATAGTAGAGGTGTATGCTCTTTTCTGTCTTACAAATAGATTACTATTGGAGGTCAGTATCTTTACATTTCGTTCAGAAATCTGTATTAGGGAAGCTAATACATTATTGCTAAATTTTTATAGGGTTTACTGAAAATCATAATACAAAAATTAGTGTTCGAACATTTGATGCAGCATAATATTTTGAAAACTCTCAGTGTAACATGTAAGGCATCCTAATATGATTAAAAACAGTCATGGATTCACTTACTTTCACAGGTGTTTTGTTCTGTAATCAAACTTGAAAGTTTTCTTCATGAAGACTGATTGACACAAAACAGTTCTGAAAGAATCTGCAGTTATTTGGGCACATTTTGATGCTCTGAGCTGTGTTTGTCATTGACAAGCATGACCACATCTGAGAAAACAATGGTGTATTATTGAAAAGGCGGTTATTCCTTAACAGCTGTGCTTCCTGAATAACTGAACCAATTAGAGTTATTTATCAATGATAATTTTTTTTTTTCCCCAAGTGTACATCTAAGTGCATATTGGAAAATACAAAATTTGGTAGAAAAAGGTAACACATTTGTCCTTATGAGCTTTGGGCAGCTGTTTCTTTTTGTTTGATTGGTTGTTTTTTTTCTTTGAACTGATGAAGCAATGAGTGAATTACGTAACTCATTCAAAAAGCTAATAAACCTTTTATGCTACCCCAATGTGTATTCCTCTTAAGCAACATACTGAACAGAAGTGTATTTTAGAAGTGGTCTGGGGTTTCATTATAGCTATTTTTCATATCCCTCTAGCTGTGTTCATTTCTCTAAGAAATACTTAGAGGCAGAGTAGGAGGAGAAAAATAATACATTAAAAAGAAGAAAATACCTGACAATTACCAAGATTAGTTTTCTGTTGCAGTCCCTTCTCTCAAAAAACCCCCAAATATGCCACAGCTTTTTAGGTGGTATTTATGGATAGTTAGACTACAAGTAAACACTATTTCCTATAAAAAAGTAGGCTTTAATGCTCTAGTAATTTCATGTGGAGGACTACGTTACTGGACTTTATTGAGCTACGGCTTCTGGAGCAAGTATACTCAGCTTGCATAGCAGTCTACAGTAACTTTGGAAAGACAACTGTACTTTGAATAAACAAACAAATATTACTTGGGGGGTTGTGGGAGGGATTCATCTGTTTGGGGTTTTTTTCCACTCCTTGTCTCCCTGTGAAACAATATTCTTCTGGAGATGATTTAGTGGATAGAATGAAAGTGGAAATTTAGGCTAACGTGTAATGCATGAATTCTGACCACCTTTACTGTAATAAACATGAGTATTCTTACTGAACTGTAAGCAATTAGCATTATGTTTCTTTTTTGAACGTTTTTAATTGACAGCTTTATCATAGATATTATTTCAGAAGGAAGGGATTTGAGAATGGGAGAAGTCTGACAGGACACCACAATGTGACATATGCAACAAGGTATTTGAAACTAGTCACGAAATTCTATTTTACAGCAACTGCTCCAGGGCAGTGCCTTTGCTTTAAAAAGGCTGGATGCATTGAACTTGCAGGGGGGAAAAAAGAGAAAAAAGAGCATGTTGACTAAGAGGATGAGGACAGGGTTTTGTCAATGTTTTAAAATATAAATTTGCAGACCTGTCGAAGCCATAAACTGACTGGCTATCTTGGTTTCACAGGAGTATAATTGCTGAATACAGTCCTAATTTGTGCAGCAAGAGAAAAAAAGGTTGACGTTGCGCTTTTAAAACGTTTCCATGAGCTCAGCAACATCAGTCAGTGTACTCAAAGGTAATAGAATTTTAAATGGAAGATAAATACTAATACACTTGATTGGCATGAAAGAGAGTAGCAAAGCACAGCCTCCAAGTTACTCATGTCTAAAAAAATAAGACTAGGCAAAAGATGAGACAGAAATGCCATTTTCTCAAATATAGTCAAGCATACTCAAAATCAGTTCCATGTTTGAAGAAGAACATAGAGAGGCATGTTCTTCTTGAGAGGAAGATGCCAACCAAAATCAGAATCTTCAAAACACAATAGTGCAGTGCAGACTGAAAGGATGATGTTCAGCTTTCTCTGGAGGTAAAAAAGAAACTCTTGAGTAGTTCTCTCCAGGTAGGAAAGAAGCCAAAGAAATCACAAGCTGTGTTCTGTAGACTTTGTTTGTTTAAGTTGTTAAAATCAAACTCTAAAAAGCAGCAGAATTTGAGTACAAGCTGAAAATAACTTCGGAACAATGCTTGCTGACATGCTATGCCACTGCATAATACAGACTGGCATGAAATATTTCCAAGCATCTCTTAATGAAAATCAGCCCCATAGAAAAAGACCAAAAACTACAGAGAGATAGCAAAAGACATGAAGGACTAACACTGGACTTCTAAATGTGTATAAGTAACTACAGACAGAACATTCTAATTTATTTTTATTTTTAAATCTCTTTTTTTTTTAATAACTTGGTCTTCTTGTTACCTTGATTACAAAAAGCTACATGTAAATTGGTAATCCAAGTAGTGCTTTTAAGTCTCTGCATCTGGATATCACAGCATCCTGATCCTATATGAGGCTCATCTCTGTTTATGCATCAAATTCACTCACTTCCTTTTCATGCTTTTGTTGCGAAGGAAAGAAGCCTAGACATTTGCAATAAAGGAAACCTCAGTCCACTCTGTCCATGTCGCGCATCTTGATGAATGGAAAACTAAGATCCTGGGACTCACAATGAGATATACTCAGTCACTGCTTGTTTTAGGAACTGCCCTGGTGAGGTGAACACTCTCTAAGGGTATCCTTGCCAGAAGCAGCCATGCTACAAATATTAAGAAATAACTTTGTGAATAAATTCACCAAATACATAGGAATCCTTAGATTTTATATCAGCAGCCTTGATGAGTGAATTCTTGGTTTTCCAAGCTCCAGTTATCCTTATTGAGCTGGAGGCAAAGTGAAGAGGAAACACACTTAGTTCTTACTGAGTCCACCAGATAGCATGGCTCCTCTCTGCTTCCACCCTTGTCTATAACCCAGCAAGAGTCAGCTAGCTGTCAAGCTCTGTGCATACATAAATCTATTCAGTTCTTTGTGAATCAGTTCAACTCTACTGCAGCACAATGAAGTACAGCACAGAGTTGTCAGCTGCTCTATGACTGCAACACTACTTTGCGATTGGAATACTAAAATACGTCTGTTACTTTTTGGAAGATGTCTTCAGGTATGACAAGCAGTTTAAGATAAGATTACACATGAAAGGTAAATATCTTCCAGGACATTTACATTTAAAACACTTGCAAATATTTATACTACTGCCAGTTTTGGCAACTGTTTAGTTCTTCTAATTGATCTCTATAAATACTTTATCAAATTTTTAAACAGCTCAGAGATGACTCTTGGGTCCTGATGGGATGCACCTGTGAGTGCTGAGGGAGCTGACAGAAGTCATTGCTGGCCCACTCTCCATCACCTTTGAAAGGTCCTGGAGAACACATGAGGTGCCTGAGGCCTGGAGGAAAGCCAATGTCACTCCAGTCTTCAAAAAGGACAGGAAGGAAGACACAGGAAACTACAGGCCAGTCAGTCTCACCTCCATCCCTGGAAAGATGATGGAACAGCTCATTCTGGGCATCATCTCCAAGCATATGGAGGAAAAAAAGGTTAACAGAAGTAGTCAACATGGGTTCACCAAGGGGAAGACATGTCTGACTAATCTCCTAGCTTTCTACAATGGCATGACTGGATGGACAGATGAGGGGAGAGCAGTGGATGTTGTCTACCTTGACTTCAGCAAGGCTTTTGACACCATCTCCCACAGCATCCTATTAGGTAAGTTTAGGAAGTGTGGGTTAAATGAATGGACAGTAGGGTGGATTGAAAACTATCTGGCAGGTAGAGCTCAGAGGGTTGTGATCAGTGGGGCAGAGTCTAGTTGGAGGCCTGTGACTGGTGGTGTTCCTCAGGAGTCAGTACTGGGTCCAGTCCTGTTCAGTGTATTCATCAGTGACTTGGATGAGGGGATGGAGTGTACCATCAGCAAGTTTGTTGATGACACAAAACTGGGAGGGGTGGCTGGCACACCAGAAGGCCAAGCTGCCATTCAGCGTGACCTGGACAGGCTGGAGAGTTGGGCAGAGAAAAACCATATAAAATTCAACAAAGGCAAGTGCAGGATCCTGCCCCTGGGGAGGAATAACCCCATGCACCAGTACATGTTGGGGGCTGACCTTCTGGAAAGCAGTTGTGTGGAGAGGGACTTGGGAGTCCTGGTGGACAACAGGATGACCCTGAGCCAGCAATGTGCCCTTGTGGCCAAGAAGGCCAACGACATCGTGGGGTGCACTAAGCAGAGTGTGGCAAGCAGGTCGAGGGAGGTCATCCTCCCTCTTTACTGTGCCCTGGTGAAACCACATCTGGAGCCCTGTGTCCAGTTCTGGGCTCCCTAGTTTAAGAAAGACAGGGAGAGGTCTGGAGAGGGTACAGCAAAGGTCTACAAAGATGATCAGGTGGCTGGAGCATCTTTCTTATGAGGAAAGGCTGAGGGAGTTGGATCTTTTTAGTCTGGAAAAGAGAAGACTGTGGGGGGATCTCATAAATGCTTATACATACTTAAAGGGAGCATGCAGGGAGGAGGGTGCCAGTCTTTTTTTCAGTGTTTCCCAGTGATAGGACAAGAGGCAATGGGTACAAACTTGAATGTGGGAAGTTCCATCTCAACATGAGGCGGAACTTCTTTCCTTGGAGGGTGGCGGAGCACTGCAACAGGCTGCCCAGAGAGGTGGTGGAGTCTCCGACTCTGGTGACATTCCAAACCCACCTGGACGCCATCCTATGCAACTTGCAGTAGGTGGACCTGCTCTGGCAGGTGGGGTTGGACCAGATGATCTCTCGAGGTCCCTTCCAACCCTTAACATCTTATGATTCTGTGATTTTATGACTCTAAGTGTTTGGACTACAGTAGTTGTAACAGCAAGAGAAGGGCTTGCTATGTTGGATTTTTATTAAGCCATGGATTACTGCATTTTCCTACAATGAGATAACCCCTGCACAAACTTTCTTAAATAAATTAAAAAAAAAGGTCAGGTATTTGATCAGTTTTTAATTTATTTTTTTTCCTTCAGCTGGCTCTCTTGGCCACACACTTCGTTCATAGTCAAGGGCTTCTTTCAAAGACATGATAGTGAACTACTTAACAATTCTTATTCAATTATTTGTTCATTAAGTGTTAATTTGGGAGGTGCAATGTGAAGGAGTATAGCTTTCAACTTTTAACAGTTTCTTCTAAGCTACTTTCTCTTAGTTTTTTTTAATTCATTTCAATGGATTCAGTGTAAAGCTATTTTCACGTTAAATTTTTTAGGGGGGATTTTTTAAGATATAAAAAAATAAAGATATAAAAATTTTTTAAGATATAAAAGTTCAAATCTCTCTCCTGTGCACATGCTATTTATTGTCTTGAAGACTCTCTGGTGCATCTCTTACGTAGTGTTCCCATAATGTGTCTCTCCCCCATGAAGTGAACAATCCTTTCATCAGGGTGGTGACAGGTGCGTCTCAGTCCATCATTTCTTTAGTCAGAAGAAATCCGAGGAAACCCTTGCTCCTATGAGAAAATTGTCCTGTGACCAGTGCTCCTGCCTAGTTGTGAAGGCAGGATCAAGACCCTGTTCCAAGGCACTAGGGGCACATTCAGGCCTCCCCCTCTTGCCCACAGCCCAGGGCCCTGTGTCAGCCCCCGGGACTGTCGGCCGCTGCCATAGTGATGACGCAGCAGAGCCAGTCCCCAGCTCCCAACAGCTTTGCCTTGCTGGGCCCACGCCCCAGCCTCTGCCTGTCCCCATCCCCAAGGTGGTGCCTGATGCTGGGGGCTGGGGCTGCCCGTCCTCCTGGCTGCCCTGCTCCTGGCTAGGACAGTGGGACAGGCCCTGGCACTGGGCCCTGCTGTGGCGGGGCTCCCACTGGACCCAACCCCGGGCAGGCTGTGTCATGACAGCTGCTGCTTTCTATGGTCGTTTGTCCCTTTCTGTATCTTGAATGCAATGACACTTCTTTGTTTCTTTGCTTTACCTTATTTCAACAGGAAATACCACAGCAATGAGCAGAGCAGGCAATATGGCAGCATCACAAATGTCAGTGCACCACTACCTCCCAGTGCTGCCACCTTAGCTGGCCTTTACTGCACCTTTATAATTTTCGCCTGCATGTCTTGTTGTTGGATGGTTTTTCTGTTTTCTTTAACACATTCTCCCTTAGAAGTGCAAAGTGTCTCCTTGCCTCTGTGTACCAGCTAGGAGTTTTCCCTTGCTTACATTTTCTACGGCTGCTCGGGGAGTTTGTTTTCCCCACTGCAGAATAGCACTGTGCTGACTGCTGCTTTGCACTGCATCCACTGGACAGCTGATGAAAAAATAGTAACATGGATATTTATTACCTATGGATTCATCCTGAGGGCTCACAGAAGTTCCCTGCAAATTATAGGTCTTGTGCTGCTGGGCTTTCCCACAACCCCTGAAGGTTAATGGCTGCTCTGTACAAAGCTGTGAAACAGCTTATTTATCTGTACATCTTGTCTACACTAAGCTGCGATCCTCCAAACAACCATAAATAGATTGGGATTGTATTCCTTGTTAAATGAGAACATCACTCCTATTTCAAGAAATTTATTAGTAAGTTGTTGTGTAGAGAGTCCACTGGGGAAAAACAGAGCTGCTGCTCACAATCAAGATGTTTAGTATGGAGTTGAGTTAGAAAGAGTTATTCTCACCCTTAAATCCAGAATACACAGTGTCTTCAAAGCATTAATTAAAAGCAGTTGAAGGAACAGATAAAGACACAAAACCCTATCGGAAGAGAGCTCTATACTACTGAACACGAACAGCCTATTTTCTTTTCTGCTTAAACAGGCTGTTATAACTGAACAACCAGATCAAAAGCCAACTGACTGAGTGCCAGTTCAACAGCTTTAGAGGCTTCTGCCATCTGCAGATGAGTGGCTGTCAGGTTTCTTAATCATAGCACATAGACTGGGAAGGCAATACATCCGCTAATGGCAGCTAGAGTAGAAAGACTTGTGGCTTCCTCCTACTACAGCAAAGTGGAATTATGACTCTGGACAACAGGCCATAAAGTATTTTATTATGTGGTCATGAGTGTCACTTTCTATGAGGAACAGAGTGGTCATTTAGTGCATTAAATTATCACTTTGTGAAATCACATGTAACAATGAGCTCTGAACTAACTTTAATTGAAACGATTTTAAGCTATACTGCAGACTTCTTTGTGTATGTGCACACACTTGTAAAATATTAAATTCTATCCACATCTGGACAGCAAGGAAACCTTGGTTCTGTTGATGCTTATGGTGCCAGAATTTCACATTTTTCCTGGCAAATCAGGAAAAAAAAACACCCAAAAACCCCCAAAACCAAAAGAGGAAATGTCAGTATTAAGATCTACTTAAGGCAGTAAGAAATTAATAAAATCTAAGAGTAAGAGAGAATATCGTCTCAAGGAAACACCTGGAATTTTAGCTAGAAATGTGTAAGTTACTTAAAGTAAATCCCAATGGATGCTTACATACAGCAAAACCTATCTTAACCTATCTTAGTTATTATATTTGGGTTCTGAGGACAAGATAAACAATCAAAGCCAAGATGTCATTACATAAGTAAGATTTATCCTTTCTCTTTTTGTTAAAAATATAAAAATAAAAAAAATCTTTGGCTTTTCATCTGGTGAGAAATGCTATTAATTTTAGGATTTTTTTCTTTGGGGCATTTTTTGTTAAAACTACCCCTCTCTTCTTGAAAACACGTAGCAAGATTTTCCAGTGAGTCACTGGCTTTATGCAATATTTTTAGTCCTTTTCTGATGGCTCTTTGCTAGCTCTCCAGTTCATGGACCAGACATGGATACTTTACCAGATATTAGAGTTCAGTAAGAATGTGGATAATGAAAAAAATATTTCATTAGTTTTTCAGACTTTTTACGAAATCAAATAACTTATCAGGTTTTTTCAGCCAGATACAGTGAAAGTGCATTGTCTGTCTACTTCTGCTGTATTTGGTATACACAAAACCCTTATTCCCAGTTGAGGAATTTAGGTTGCATATATTCCATCCCAAATCTCTTTGTAATGTGAGGTGAAGACTTGGACAGAAAAGCTTTCCTAACTCCTCTTCAGTTTCTTCTCAGTTGTCTCAGCTAACAGCTGTAGCAACCCGCAGATTGGTTTGTTTTCAGCGCTCCAAGGGCCGTCTTTCATTCTACAGGGATAAACAAGAAAAGAAACAAACAAATGGAGTACAATAAATTTAAATTCTGAGGGAGAGAGGCTTGCCTTTACCTGGTTTAAGCCTGAAGTAATTTGGTCCCAGGCATGGAATGTAAATGTCTCTTGGTTTCAAGCTTTGTTCCTCCTGAAAGGTCATTATGTCTACTAAGAAATCTTGGTTCATTGCTGATATGGAATAGTGCAGCAATGGGCATAGAAGGTCATGCTCAAATGGTCCTTGAAGAAATATTTGCTTGAGCAGTATCCCTATCCTAGTTTTTGAGATATAGAAAAATCAATGTTTCTACTAACATCTCCATCTCTTGTTTGAACATCTTAGAGTTTGAACATCTGTGAAGCTATAGGCTTCCTACACAAGTGGCAGAAGGAATCATTCCCCTCTGTCAGAACATTTCCATGATATTGTAAATGCCACAAGAGCTGTAAATGGGCTAGCAGTGTGATCCAAGAAAGGTATCTCACAGCAGTAAATGAGGTTATTTTCGTCATGAGTTGATCAATGCAAACTGAAATCTCAATGGGCTGCTGACTGACAAAGAAAGAAAAAGGTGTTCTTGACTGGTACCTCCTTGTCAGGCAGTAGAGTCAACCAGGTTGGCCTTAGTGCTGCTCTTACTCATCTCAGTGGCACTAGGGACCTTGGTGCTTCCTACAGCAGATGCATGTCTCTCATTTCCCGCTCTGCTTCAGTAACGTCTATGTTAACTACAGCTTCTCTTTCAGTGTTCTCAGCTGATGCTTAGTGGCAATGACCATTTCTCTGAGCACTGAATTAGGTCCTAGTGAGTGCAATCTCTCTCTATTTCATTCCATGCCATAAGTTTCAAGAATTGCCAAGTGCTGAAATTGGACTATTCCTGTCAAAGCATCTGTTGCTTCTTTTTCCTCAACCCCATTCCCCCAGTACAGACTTGCAAGCCAAGAACAGAAATCAGAAGGAGATCCTTAATTCCAGCTTAGACACAGCCTCTGTTACAAGGTTTAAAAAGAATTGCTGGGTTGCCATGTATTTTCAGCAGTGTCAATATCCCCAGCCAAAAACATTCCATGTTCAATCTTCTTTTTCCCCTAAACATTTCTGAACAAATTTTATGGATAGTGAACTCTGGCCCTCTCTGTAGAATTTGACCATGTACACTCTGAGAATATATTTCAGCAAATGGACTTCCAGACTTTCCTAAAGTTTCCAGAAGACAAACCATGTTATTTGGACTTTGTGAATATGAATTGTCATCAAGCATTACTTCCAAATACAGTTATATTAGTTGGGATATTAGATCTTATTAGCAAGCTCCCTTGTGTAACTCAAGAGGAAATCATACTGCTGTCTAAGAATTACAATTAGGCAGACTTAAATATTCTAAATTAAGACACGAAAATAAATTGGCCATAGCAATGCCTATTCCAGGTCATAGTGTATACTCTTTTTCATTTTTCCCCCTTTTCAACAGTCTGCACTTCTCAGTACAGTCATTGAGAATATAGAATCTCAAGAGACATTTTTCCTACATTTTACCAGGTTCTATGAGAATATATTTTTAAAAAGCCTGTAACCTTGAATAAGTCTTGAAGAAGAAATTCCAACACAAGGAACAGCCTACTTTAAGCTGACTGCAACTTCTACATGTCCTTTCAAAGAATACTGAAAAATTAAAGGATTATGAAATTGTATCACAAATGAGGCCATAGTATAAACCACAGCATACATGTTACAGAGCTGTCTGCTTCTTCTTTTATTAAATCACTTGGATCATTGTCCTTTGTTTCTTAATCATGTACTTCAAAACCTCAGAATGCCACTGAATATTTGCTATTCTTTCTACTTCAGTAGTTGAGTCAAATACGATGACATTGTGCAACTGTATGCTTTTTTATAGTACATACTGCAGCGTGGTTTTTTTCCCTTACTTGTTGATTCCTAAAGTACATGAGCATATTTAAGTGAATAGTATGTGGGTGCTGAACTGAGGAATGGAATTCTCCCTCATCTCTTTCTCCAGCCTCAATATGAGTCATGTTTTATGAACCTGGCTATGATCCATTCACATTCTTTCCCTTAGGTTTCCCTCTGCATAACCCCTGTATGGCATTCCACTGTGATATAAACATAAAAATTATGTGCTTCACAAAATAAAAAAAATTACACTTAACCCATCTCAAGAGCAGAACAAATAAATGCCTTTACCAGAATAATATGAGAACATATTGGTTGGTATACAATTTGAAGTAAAAATAAACCCCACAGAGAAGGGTCAGCTAGACCAGGTTACTGTGGACTGTGCCCAGTTGGGCTTTGAACATCTCCAGGGATGGAAGCACCACATCCTCTCTGGGCAGCCAGTTCCAGTGCTGCCCAGAAGTTAAAAAGGCTTTCCTTGTGTTTAAATGGAATTGCCTGTTTTTCACTTTGTACCCACTGCACTGAGAAGAGGCTTTGTCTTCTTTACTTCCTTCTATTAGACATTTAGGCACATGGATAAGAATCCACCACCACCCTGAGCATTTTCACTTTGAGGTTAAATATACTGGACGGTCAGATTCTCTCCTCATATGCCAGATGCCCCAGTCCCTTAATCAAATTTATGGCCCTTCACTGGACTCACTCCAGAATGCCAACTTCCCTCTTGAACTGAGGATCCTGGAACGGGACCCAACAACCCAGATGTGTTTCACCAGTACCAAGAAAAGGGCAAGGATCATCTCCCTCAACCTGCTGGCAGCGCTTCTCCTAAGGCAACACAGGACGCTGTTGTGTTGAAATATTGTCAATCTGGACTTGTTTAAAAACACAGTATATTTTAAGACACAATATTTAAAAGGATGTATTTCAAGGCACTCATATTTGCCCTTCATATATACTTTAGGATAGGCGTATAGGCATTTGTCCTATCTGAATGATATCTAATTTCGCAGGAAGTTTTCTTCACAGCCTTTGCAATAATTCAGACTTTAGGAGATAAAGACATGAATGAGAACTCTGGCATTATTATAGCACAAATGACATTTCTAAGTTATGGTCTGGATGTGATTTTGTAAGAGTTCTTTGCAAGGTTATAGTCCTTGAAGAAAACTCCTCTCTTTTCTCCTGCAAAAATAAGATATTAAACACCGAATATGATTTCTAATTAATAATCCATTTTATTTAGGTTTCAGTATAAATATTTCCAAGTTGTTCAAACTTTAAATTACACAAAAATTTTGAGATCTTATATTACCCTTTATTACATCAAAATAACACATCATGGTATTTGATTGCTGGAAAATAAATTCCTGACCACATCAGTTACATACTTTCTAATAACATATTAATAAAACTAAAAAAGCAAGTCCTTAACTATAGATTCAAAGTACTAGTGATTACTTAAAAATTTATTATTGAAGAGCTGATGTTTCAATGTACTAATGCTTTTTTTTTCCCCCCCTCATTCTTGTCGTTAATAAATATCCAGCTGGTTATTACCTGTTGGTAAGTATCATTTTGAAGAGGCTTACATTTTACACTTAATTTTCTGATTACATTTGACTTTTCACAGTCAGTATATAAAAATGACTGGGAAAAAACAAACTTTGGAATAAAAAGAAGATCAATGATAGTTTCCACAGAACAGGAAAAGTTAAACGGTGATGAAAGAACTTTGTGTCTATCATGAGTGAGCTCAACTGCATTAATTGTGCTGAATGTTGAGAAATAAAGAGAAAACTGGGAATGAAATTAGGCCAAAAATTAACAGCCCAAGCATGTTAATAGAAAAATAAAATGGTGCAGGTCTGTCTGAAAAGTGACCAAAAATCACATGTGTTCCTGGGTGTATCATCAAATTGTATTGTAATGATAATCTTTCCGCACAGCAGCTTCTCTGTCTGCAGAAAGGTGGTATATGTTTTGAACAGTTACTAGGTGCTTTGAGATATGTTGTTGTTACATAAACGTAAAATATTAGTATAGCTAGAGTTGCAGTAGTAGCTGAGATTTTTCAAGTCACATCATAAGTGTCACAAGCATAGGCATGACTGTGCCACCTCTGCCCAGTTCTGCTTTGCTCCTAATGCAGTTTATTGAACTGTTCAGTCAGGAAATATTCCCATATCAGACTATAGCACTAATTTAACTTCCTCACCAAAAGCTGTCAAATTTTTATTACAAAAAATAATCCAGTAATTTATATTGCAATACATTGAATAACATAACTTCCCAGATCCCTTCAACATATAGTAATTACCCTTTTAAGTTACTTTGAATATTTATTTCATTCCCTTTAGAGTTCATATTCCTATATTTTCATATACAAATAGAAAATAATTATCATATAAAATATCTATATTTATATATGTATTTGTACAAATATTATTTTATTCATATATATATACATATGTGTTTTATACATAGACACACACAAATATATATAAAGTCCTGAAAATAGAATTTCTATTTATCTCTTTGCAAACAGTCCTAACAATCAGACAAAGACATAAAATTGCTTGGGATAGCTTTTCTTGGCAGTAACAATAATTTTATTATGTCATTGTACATAGTTGTAAAAAGAGAATCCACAAAACCCCAAGAAAGTCCTGTGTACCAAGTCAACCTTCTT
Organism: Chionis minor; assembly: GCA_013398295.1. Classification (NCBI taxonomy): domain Eukaryota; kingdom Metazoa; phylum Chordata; class Aves; order Charadriiformes; family Chionidae; genus Chionis; species Chionis minor. The sequence continues at coordinate 271,771 of VZSF01010904.1, forward strand.
ATATGCCAAAATTAGGGAAAAAAAAGGTTCAAAAGATTAGGTGATAGGAGTATGAGGGGATATGAGAACTACATTGATATCAAAAAGCTCTTCTGTTTCATTTTTCTTTTCCTTTTCCCTTCCCAGTGTCTCTTATTCTTTTCTCTTTGTTTGTCTGATATTCTTTTCTCCCGCAGATCTCGCTGCATATTCTTTTCTTCCTCTAAGTCTTCTATATCTGCATTTCACCTTCCTCTTTTGAAGGTAAGGACAGCTGTTTTCTTTTTATTCTTAGGTTTATTAGAGCTCTATGTTCTCTATGATTCTCTAATTTCTCCCCCTTCCCCAATAAAATTCAGTTTACATGACAAGATACCAATGTTGGTATCCCACCATAAGTGTTGACATGCAATATTTGGTATAGTATCTGTAATTCAGACTGACTCTGGCCATTTCTAATTTTAACCAATGAAACTTTTACGATATCTTTCATAGGAAGTTGATTAGGAAGGAAAAAGCTATTGTCTCCTGACTTTGGAGTTACTGAGTGCCTCACTTCTTACCATTTGCAGCTACTCAGGATTGTTTTTGAGGGCTCAAATTATTATCATTGTGTTAGAAGACCATTACTAATCAATCATTAAGGTAAAGTCTCTACTTTAAAAGGCAGGTTGGTGGAGCATTTAACTTACACATGACCTATTCTGTAGCTGCTGCAGCCAGGAATGGTTACTAGATAGATCAGGAAAAAAACAAACAAACAAGAGTAAAATGAGAACACCATTTAACTAATATTAGAAACTAGTACTGGAGTAAATCTTTTTTTTTTTTTCTTTTCTTGGACAGAAATTGTTTTGAAGCCTTAGTGATATTAAAACTTCTTACATCATTTTTATGTGAGATCGATGTGTATCCTGATAGTCTAGGACATTAAGAAGAGAACTTTTTTTTTATGAAGGAACAAAAAAATGCCCAATAAGTAATTCCTAATCAATTTACATTGTTTTCTGGCTACATGTGTGCACAGAGGTTGCTCCTACTAACATGTATATCTAGTGTGTTTCCAGGAATAGATAGGATACCAGTACTTAATAAACAAACAAATAAAACCCTAAGAAGACTGATGGCCTGATGGTCATAAAATAACTTAATAAAATCTAGCCCAGAGTCACAGTATGTCTCTTCTTAGAAAAAGGCAGAAATACCAAGCTTTCCTTGAAGGTAGCTAAGGTATCTGTGTAGCCCGTATAGGCATTTTGACATGGGCCAAAACTCACAGCAATGCCACAGTTTTTCACAGAGATTGCCTTTTGGAAAATGACCAACCTCAATAACTCACGCTGGAGAAGTTCCACATCATCAGCTCAAGTACATCCTTGTGCGCAGTCCTAGTGAAGAGCTGCATGCAGGCAGTTTGGTTTGTCTTCTTTCTGCCAGAGATTTCCCTCCCAAATCTGATTCTTTGGGCTATTTGACTCTAGCCCTGTGGCTGAAGAGCAACATCAGGTGGCTGTTATCCCAGTCACTTCTAGAACTGTGTTTCATTAAAAAAGCTAGTAACAGAAATTGTACAATGTTGGTATTAAGCACTGCCCCATTTGAGAAGAATATAAACCACGTGGATGAGAGAAGCACATAGACAAGCCTGTGTCAGACAAGTCAGAGGAGAAAAATGGAATTTGAATGCTATTGCATCTCAGTGAAGCTGGGTAGTAATGAAGCTTAGGACCACAAAAGACACATTCTGTCATTAGAAATGTAAGGGGAAGGAGAAATAGTACAAGCAGGATTTGCAACGCTGGACTCACAACCTTGAGAGCAGGCACATGGATGAAAAGAAAGGATTTCAAGAATCCTGGAAAAAAATTGAAAAAAGAAAGAAAGAAAGAAAGAAACACAACCCCTGCAAACCACAGGAACCTGAGCACTGCCTTCAGCACAGTGATAACTAGATGAGAGCACACAACTACTGAACTCTGGTGACTATTAATTCTGCCAAGAAACAGGGAGCAACCAATGTAAGTAAATTAAATTGAAGCAAATGGATGCACACTACAAATGGTGCCATTTGTCCGAAAGGCTTTTGAGAAATGTTAATGAAGATTTTCTGCAGGGTAAGCCACTATAATTGTGCTGCACTGTATATTGATTACACAACAGAAGAAATCTAAGCTAAGACTTCATGCTGATAATATCTTGTCAAAAACAGCTAAATGTTGTTTCTTGGACTATTTGTATTGGAAATTGAAGCACTGCTGCTATTTTTCATGCTTCTTTTCTTATTTTTCATTATTAATTTGGGACAGTAGTTAGATATCATTTGTAAACATCATCTATGTTGTTGGTTGATTTTACAAACAAAATTATATATCATTGTCAAGATACAGCTTTCGTAGCTGGAGAGAGACAAACTTAAGCCATGTAAAATCATTAGAACTTCAATGGTAAATGAAATTTACTCCTCCACCTTCTAAAAATATCCATTCAAAACAAGGGAAAAAAAATCAGTATTTGGGGGGTTACTTGCAAAGACAAATGCTAAAACTCCAAACATCCTCCCCTTCCTTCTTCTTCCCCCAGCTTTATATTACTGAGGGAATATATGATGTCATATGGGCCGGGATATCTCTTTGGTCTGTTGGGGTCAGCTGTCCCACCTGTGTGTCCTCCCAACTTCTTGTGCACCCCCAGCCTACTCTCTGGCAGGGTGGTGTGAGGAGCAGGAAAGACCTTGACTCTGTGTAAGCATGGCTCAGCAATTAACTAAAACACCTCTGCATTATCAAGGCTGTTTTCAGCACAAATCCAAAACATAGCCCCATACTAGCTCCTATGAAGAAATGAACTCTTTCCCAGTCAAAACCGACACATCATGACACTACAATAAGTTATTTGCATTGTATCTTAACCTAAGGTAATTGTTACTTAAATTGATAACAGCAAAGACTTTCTTACCAAACACAGTGCTAAATCCATAAACTGAGCATAAATTGTCTTAAACACCCAGTTCTCCAGTGCATTCCTTCATTCATTTAAAAGGCTACAGTGTAGACATAGTTCAGTACAGGAGCTAGAGGAGGAGCTAATACTGCAGTCTTCAAGAAGGTGTGTCTTGTAGTATAAAATAACACCCAGGAAGACTCTTTAGCATACAGTGAGATCAGAGTGGAAACTTGAACTGCAAGAGCTGCCAGGGCATATATGAGCTGTGCTTTTATGTCCCTGGACTCCTCTAACTCATGTGCTGACAGAGGTGAAAGAAAATGCAGTGAAGTTCTGCTGCTTTTCCAAAAGTGTTGTGCACATTCTACATGCGACCACTAGAAATATTTTGCAAGCTATTGTTTGGTCCAGGATGAGGGGAGGGGTCTGCATATGGGTATGTATAGCATGGTGTCAAACATGATATCCAGTCAATATCTCAAATTAAACTGTTTTTTTTCTGCTGGCAGACATAAGATGGGGTAGATTCCTCAGTGAATTCATGAGACATGTTCACCTGTGACTACCCTAGTCAGTCATTTGTTAAGTGCACTGTACAGGATTTGTTTGGCTTAAAATAGAAGCTCTTAAGCAGCAACATGTACTCTGAAGGTTCAGCTCAGATAAGTATCAAACTCTAGGTACCCTTCAGAGTTTCCTGTTGCTCCTTCTCTGGGCACTGGTATTTAATGATTACCAGGAGGAGAAAAAAATGAGGTCTTTTAGCAGGACAAATGAATCTTTTTTTTTTTTTTGAAGACTTAATTTAATATCTGCTTCATCATTCACAATTTCTTGAAGAGGTTCTACACCATTCAGTCATAGCAAGGATTTTAATGAAGCACTAGATTAGAAGTTGATGTCACATAATCCAACTTGAACAAAGTGTAGTGGCTGGACATAAACAGGTGCAAGTCAGATTGAAAGAAAAAATTGATGAATGTTAATTTTAATACACATTAACCCTGGAAAAGCAGCAGACTTCATGATTAATTTGATTGACAGCATTGGAAGAAAGCATAGCTAACACAGTTATAAACTATTTTCTTATCAGCTAGATACTGAGACAATTTCAACAACGGTAATGAGGAATGGCAGAAAGCAGCAGCTTGTTCAGTGCTTAAAGTACGATACAATTCTAAATATTTTGGGACTTAGCTTGGAGATTTTCCTATAACAAATATGCTACAGGACAAAATGAGCACAGAAGAGGTGTGGAAGTAGAAGAGAACGGAAACTTAACATTAAAAAGATCATACAGTTTGTAAGAACAGAGAAACAATACAAGGAGGAGGGAATACAACAGAATATCGTTTAGTTGATTTAAGTTACAATAAAGCTGAGCAGACATAGTGTAAACCAAAAATGTAGGAGCCAAACAAACAGATAATCACTGTAGAGTATAACATACAATGGCAATTACATGTGCATTTTGCTGAAGAAAATACTCTAAATTGACCAGTTCTGCAACATGGAAAGGTAGAACTTAAAAAGAAAGAACAGCTTTCCATACCAAAAACATAGCCTTTTGCCTTCATTCTCCTGGTCCATTAAACTAGAACATTTAGAGTATTATAAAGGATTACTTCCATGTTAATTCTTTATGTAGAGACCAGAGGACCTATATATACCGAGTAATAGTGCCAGAAAGGATATAATTCATCACAAGGGAGAGAGTTACTTTGAATTTTCAAGATATAAGAAAAGTATTTGATTCTTACTTTGCTCAGTGTGTGCTGTTAAAAAGAAAGGATCATGAGTTGTCCACAGATGCTAGTTCAGATAGACAGGGGGTATGTCAGTAACTTGTGGAAGGGGAGATGGCTTTTAAAGGAATGAAGGAAAATGTTTGGGAACTAGTAAGTTACATAGAGTAGTCCTTGCTATGACTTCATTCTGTACTCCTAAGAAGGTTTGGGGTTGGTAGTCTACTTTTATTCTGAACATTACTCATCCAGGAGACACTGAAATACAAGTTGTCTTGTACAAGCTGTGTCCTTATTACTGAAACTCAAGCCTGTATTAAAAGACTCAGCAAGCTAGGACACAGTGATTCCTCTCCCTGCAGGACATGAGGTCCACGGCCAAGATACTTCAGTACAGCATGCTGAGGCTTGTGAATCCAACAGGACACGTAGAGGAAATAGATGACTGAGAGGAGAAAAAAAGAGACACATTATGCTGATGAATGCTCTCTGGTAGAAAGGATCTATCAGATTTAAACTAATGCATAGGGTTATTCACAAGGAGGAAGCTTTGACTGCCAGCTTGTCAGGAGACAACAGCAAATCTCTGAATGAGAGGTCTTCTGATCCAACAGGGAGCCTGTGTTGAATTGGACTGGCAGGGTAAAGATATGACAGAACAGGGTAGGGTAGACTGGACAAAAAAATCAGTGGTGGGGACAGAGATAAAAATGAGAGAAAGTCTGAACAAAACAGGAAAAAAGAAAAAGAAATACAAGAAAAAATAGAAAAGTTTTATGTGCCTGCCCAGTAAGAGCCCATCTACAGCTTGCACGGTCTTTAGAAAGGCTGGCTGATAATGCATCCATTGGAAAACACTACAGCAATTAAGCAACCTCAGTTGTGGCAGAGGAAAACTTGAAATGAAAAAATAAATAAAAGGCAGATTAAAAAGTGCTTCAAAAATTTGCTTCAGTTTTACCAAGAGACAGCTCCAAACACTCAACTCAGATTTTATGTTTCAAATTCTACAGCTAAACTGTGCTATCCCCCAGCAATGTTGACAGCAGCAGCATCATGATAACATCCAAATTTACAGGAGCAGAAGAGATGCAACTAGGACCCCAACATCTCTCAGATTCACAAATGAAAACAAATAGGAATTATAGCCTTGCCCATTTCTGGGGCATCAATGTACTGCACTGAGACAATTCTCATCAAAATGTTCATACAAGGTAATACAAAATGAAAGTGCTTTGTTGTAAGTAGTTTTCAAATAAGCCACATGGAAAACAGATATTCAACAAAGAGATTTCCTAGTCCAAGGCACACTAAAGTCAATTTCAGCCTGAACTGGTTTGTATACAAAAAATATACGCAGGATTTTGATTTTTCTGAGCAATGCATTCATTTTATGAATACGTGTCACTTTTTCAAATGAAATTTAGTAGTTAAATAATTGCCAATTTATTTGCAGGCACACAAATAAGAAAATTCTGACATTATGAGACTTGGTGATGGTTAGATTTTGCAGTTGGATGCAAATATATTGATTTGTAAATAAACATTTAAACTACAGGTAAACAGGTGTCATGACTTAGGGCTGCCAGTAATTGCAAGAAGGTTCAAGAAGTATCTCTTTCTTGAGGTAAAATACTGAAAAATTAGTGGGGATTTTTTCTTTTTTTCTTTATGAACAAGACATAGGAATTGATGGGTGTACCAATGTGACCAATGGTGTACAATGCAGTGGTGCTGTTTCTGTTCAAAACATAAATGTTCCCATAAAACTTCATAAAGTTTCTATATCTTTCCATTTTACTTTGTCCAAATCTTTTGAATGAAATGTGTACAACCTTCCATCAGCTCTCTCAAATATGAGCAAATATTAAAGAAACTTCGTGTTAGACTATTTCTCTTCATTCGTAAGTCCAATGTTTAATTTAGATATCTGGAATTGTATTTCTAAAGGATTAATAAACCCAAAAGTTTGCTTGATTGCTTTTTAAAATAGAGTAAGCAGAGAAAGAATGAAATAAAATTTTACAATGTTGATAACTTTGCCACTGTTCCATTAACAAACAGCAGTAGGAATGTGCAAAAATATGAATTTAAGAATATGAACTGGATACTACAGAGAAGAAGTTTGACAGGTCAAGTGAGGAAAACACTATAAGAAACAGCTCTGCACTCACAGACCAGCAGTGTGAGAGGTAATCTAGCAATGTGTCAGGGTAGATGTTGCTTTTTTTATTTTAGGATTCAAACTTGTCATGAAAGTCTCAGTTTGGAGACATATCTCAGTTCCAAGAGAAATCATAAAACCCAGTCCCCTGCAGGATTTTTTAATACGATCACTAAAAAAAGATCTCTGGCAAGTTGATAATATTTAGCTGAACTTCTATGAAAAAACATTCATGAAAACCACTCTCAGACCCTGAGTCTCCCAGACTCCAAGGTTTCTCTAACATGTAGCTGATTTCTTCCATCAGCTGTGAAACACCTTCATGCATTACCTGTCCACTAATATCTCATAACTTTGTGCAACGTATCCTGTCCTGAGTGCTTCTAAGAGCAAGACCAATATTCATAGCATTAAGTCAAGGACGTCATTATTATTATTCTCTGTATCTTTATAAACAAGTTTACTTTCCATAGTGAACATGACCTCTAGGTAACAGACACAAAAGTAGGTATATTTTTTAATATGCCACCTTGGGGACTTTTTAAATAGTGCAGTTGAAAAGTCTATATGATACCTAAAATACCCATACAATTTATCCTCATCTGGATGAGAAACCTGGCCTGTCCTACTGATTTCCAAAACACAACCAATAATGTTTTATCAGTTTTTGTAATACCATGATATCAAAGTTACTGCCTTAGACCACATTCATAATAAGTGGCAATTTGCAAACTAGCACATGCAAAAAACTCGAAGCCCACCTCTCTCTAACCCTTATAAAGCCAGCAACCATCTTCATCAAGCCAAAAGAAGCTGCAATGCACAGTCAGCAACTCAGATCACATCACATTTCCTCCGAGGGTAATACATGAAGTACATACCTCCACAATCTAGAAAGCTCATAACTAATAGGAGCATTCCACCAGAGAATTAGATGAATATTTTACAGTTGTCTTTACTGTTTTGAACCACGTTAGAATTTAATTCAACACAAGAAGAACCCCGTGTCCTCACACTGCTGCCACTCCCCCAGACACACATGAGAATCTGTGCTGGAAAATGAATCCTTCCAACAGCCTTGTCACTACATTCATCTTTCGAAACAAGCTCTCCAGAGTCTGATGCACACTGAATGAATCCATGTTGTGACTCAGGTAATCATTCAAGCTTGCCAAAGACCTCCACAATCACCGCAAAAATAGTCCCTGCAGCAGAGCCATCAAAATCTTCAGATTCTTTACTTTCATTTCTTGAAGGATATTCTATTTAACCCAGTGTACTCAGTACTGTTACTGAAATTATGTGTGTGGAAATAAACAATCATTATGAACTAGAATAAACTTATACAGAAAATCAATAAAGGGTGAAATGACTCAGCTAACAGAAGGGGAAAAATTTTTCTGAGAAAATAATTTCATGATCATCTCAGTCTAGATCTTGTCAAAATAGCTTACAAATATGAACTTCAGAACTATGTTCATAATTTTATGAAATATCAAAAATCATAGATTCAATAGGAATATTGGTTCTAGGGAAGAAGTACAGCGGTCTGTCCGTCACCCCCCAGCCATGCGTGCACAAAGCTTACTCTTTCTTCCCATCTCTGGCAGATAACTATCTTATCGCCCCTACTTCCATGTTAAGATCTCCTCTTCTCTCTTTTCACTCAGATGGTCTTGCTGAAATAATATCTAATTAAATCTGAACCAGTTTGTTCTCAAATTGTATTTCTCTTTAAAGTTTGCTTGCTCTGCTTCAGACTCAAAAGGTCTGCCTGCCCAAATGCTTGGTTTGCTCCATATAATATGCTGTCTACTTACAAATGTAGCCTGGTGAGAACAACTTTTTTCCTCTCTAAAACTTTTCAATTTTTAATGATCCTTGTCAAAACTGAAGACCGAATCTCTTATAACTGTTATATTTTAAGTGTCTGAGTATACTGTTACCCATTTTTCACCTGATCTGTCTTAGTATCTCATTCCTTGTTTTTTGGAAGTATACTGAGCAGTGCTGTGCGTGGCATTGATGGCTAATGAATGACCCCTATAAAGCTCTTGAAATAAAAAAGGGATTATTATTATCTAAGCTGACTGGAGAGGGACTTTTTACAAGGGCATGTAGTGATAGGACAAGGGGCAACGGCTTCAAAATGGAAGAGGGGAGATTTAAATTAGATCTCAGGAAAAAATTTTTTACTATAAGGGTGGTGAGACACTGGAACAGGTTGGCCAGGGAAGTGGTGGAGACCCCATCCCTGGAAGCGTTCAAGGCCAGGCTGGATGGGGTTTTGAGCAACCAGGTCTAGCAGGAGGCGTCCTTGCCCATGGTAAGGGGGTTGGAACTAGATGATCTTCAAGGTCCCTTCCAACCCAAACCATTCTATGATTCTATGAATTCCTGCTAACAGATGGCATAGTGCATTGCCTCCTCTTTTCTGCAAAACAAGATGTTTTCATTTGAGTGATAGTATATTTTTAGCTACCTGTCTTGTGATGACTTTGGTCTATTTCATCTAACTATGGCTACTTAAAAATTGGACACATAGTCTAAATTAGTCATGTAGGCAACCCTCTGGCTTCTGTGGGCTCTATATTCACTGGTTTTACAGACTTCTACAGAAGGTGATTCATCGCATTCTAAAATAAGTGTTTAAGACAGGTGAGACAGATTGCTCCCACAAGACAGAGAAGTTACCAGGTCCTTTGGTAACTTGTTTGAGTCATGGAATGCAACCTCATGTTACAAATATTTCACTGCATTGCTGAGCTGAATATTCTAGTGTCAGATTTCAACCTTTATGTCAGCTCTTTACCAGCTTATTTTTTAAAATTTTATTTGGAACTTCTATGGTACTTCTATGTAATATGCTGATAATAAAATAACTTTTCTTTTATTGTACTCCAAACTTTTGTTTTATGCTCAGGTAGAAGATTAGCAGTCTTGTTTAGATGTCTGGAAACTCAAATTTTTACTATGACTTTCAAGCTGAGTTCATAGATTCAATAAAGTAATTAATTTTCTTCATTAAGAACACTGACCAGACGGATATATTCATGAATTAATCCTTTTAAAACCTTCAGAAATCTTTGTACGAGCTTCAGTAAATTGCAACTTGGAAAAAAAAAATAAAAGAAAAGAAAAAAGTGCTAGTCCTTTTATTAAATAATAGCTTTATTCTGGCTATTTTCCAGTCCTTGCAGACTTTATTCAATCAGTGGGAGTTTGTCTAACTTTTTTTATGGTACTTCATCCTGCTTGGAAGTATGTTGTGGGGTACTTACCAATTAGCTGCTTCTAACATTTTGAATGATCATTCCTGGTCTGCTCTGTAGGCTTCCTACTTCCTTGTGCTATAAATGCAATATTGGCAAATATCCATTTTACTCATTTGCTGGAAGGGAGGGGGAATAATTGTTTAACCCCTGATATGGGTCACATTTTTTATTATCACTCTTGATAAATGAGCTGCATAAGGCATTGAATAGACTACTTTCCTACCCTAGGGAAAAATTTGTATTTTATTAAAGCTATTGACTTAAACTAAGCCATTTTAATAATGACTGCCCTCCTAAACATAGTGGAACAAGAAACAGTCTCGCTCCTGCAGTTGATACAGCTGCACAGGAGTGTTTATACACAGAAGGGTTAAATAGAAAAAGTGATCAGTTTTCTGCAATAGAAGTCTTGATTTGTACACATTCAAAACATCGGCTCTACATTGGAAATTTAAGACAAATACTGCAGTGAATGCTGTAAGAATTCTGGTACACATTGGTCATCCATTATCGGTTTGTCTTTTTCCATCAAGATTTTATGCTTCTTTTACCTTTTTGTTTATTCTTGGCTTTAAAGGTTCTGTGGAGAGCAAATGAAGCCATGAGACACAGGTCTGTCACAGGCTGACCAAAATGCCTGGGCTCAGCACTTTTACTGCAGCAGATCAAAGTGTTCTTTCTATGCATCCTTGTGTTTTGCACAAAAAAATTAATTTTGCTACAGTTGTGCAATGAATATTTGCAAAATATGCAGCAAGGACCTATATATGTTTGTGTACAGAACTTTTTATTAAAGTTGATGGAATTAGATTATTATAATTAATGGGAGTGTTACCTATCTAGTATTTAACTGCTCTGTGTGCCATCTGTATCTCTCTTTTTATCAATAAACTAAACAGCAGATTTTTTTTTGCTTAGTAACTTTCCAGCAAAGTTATCAAGGCATTTGGCTGAAGGACTAAAGCCTCCAAGCCCACAGGTTTACACTGCTTTAACTATCTCTGTTTTTTCCTGCTTCTCACTCTTGGTCACCAGTGTAATTCATTTAACTTGAGGGCACTGCTCCCACTCTTCTTTACAGGAACACTATACAAGCAACCCGACTTGTTTTATGCCCACTACACCTAACCCTGAACTCTGTCTTCTCATGGTCACTGCAACCAAGGCTGCCCCCAACCTTAATGTCCTCCACCATTGTTTGTCAATACTAGGTCCAGTGGTACACCTCTCCTTGTTGGGTCCTCCACCACCTGAGCCCAAAAGTTATCAATACACTGGAGGAACCTCCTGGACTGTACATGCCTGGCTGTGTAGCCTTCCCAGCAGATATCAGGGTGGTTGAAGTCCCCCATGAGAGCCAAGGCCTGTGTCTGTGAGGCAACTCTCAACTGTCTGTAGAAGGCCTCATCAACTTCCTCATCTACAAAATTCCTCATTATAACTTGCATACTGGACTCTAACATCTATGCAAGTTTACAGCTAGACTTGGAGGAAAAAAACACTCTTTAATAGGTTGTAATTGCATTACTGTATGGTATTATGATGTGACTTTACCGGTGGTAGGGAAAAAGTGGTGATTATTTTGACCTAAACTGGTTGAGACTTCTGATAACAGTGTGACTGATCTAGTTTCATGCTTTCCTTCAATTTCCATATCCATTCAAATAACCACCCAGTTTCTGTGATTTTTCTTTAAAACAGTAAAAAGTACAGTTGAATTACCACTATAAGCTTTCTCCCATAAAAGTCATGCTAAAAGAATGCGGTGCAGCAAGCCTATAGAAAAAACATCATTTAGCTGTCCCTGGGAATGCTAGATCTGCTACTGTAAGTTATTTTGGTCCTTACCGCTGTGTGTATTCCATTTTACACAGATGAAACAGATAGCTGGTTTTAGATACCTTTGACGCATAATGGATGCCAGTAAAGCAATGGTTCAGCTGATGCTTGTCCAAACTGATACGATAGTATAGCATCTCTAATGTTTGCAAAAATAAGTGGGAACTAGACAGCGTCTCCCTTGCACCCAGGAATTCGGCTACTTCCTCTAATATAGCGGCTCCCAGTTCTTGCAGAAACCATGCCAGAACAGGGCAGCTGGTTGCCTGCGCCGGACTATGGTATCAGTCATCGACTAACTGAAAGTAACTTCCTTTAAGGCAGCAGCTTCCAACCTGTGCCACAGCATATGCAGTAATTCAGCAGGAAACCTCTGTCTGACCAGGATATTCTTCACCTATTGGAACTGCTGCTGGTTTTGCCATTGAGAATGAACCAAAAGAAGGATCCCGTTTTGGACTCAAACGTGGCAACACCTCCCAATGCCCAGGACCATGACAGCTCAGCTTCAGAAGGGCTTGCAGCTCAGGCACAGGATTTTTCAGACATGTCTGTGATGTTTCCGATTCCTGTGCTGGCCTGTTCTGTTCATTTGCAGTTTCTCTGCTGTATTAGCGTCTGAGCCCTTCTTCTCACTCCAAGAGTTACTCCATGCAGATATTTAATGTGTGGTTGCATTTATATACGAACTCTGGTGTTCTCTGAGGCTTAACAAAACATGGAGCATTGCACCGTGGAGGAGGACGAGAGTTCTTGCCAGAAAACTGAACTCATGCTTGACACTGCAGCTGCACAGCCCAGTGCTCGCTGCCTACTTGCTGTCCCTCGGATAAGATTCAGTATGTCACTGTGACTGGCTAATTCAGGACACAGTGTAGCAAATAAATCTAACGGTCTTTATGCCGACCTGTTAGATTTTGTCCCAAAATGGATGAGAAGTACTTTCAAGGTCAGGTTTAGCAGAGATGGTATAAGAAATTCTTCTCGTGCCTCTCAGCTACTGTCTTCCAGAGCACATCTAGTAATTGGCTTCACTGACAAATCTAAATTTGCTTGTCCTCTCACTGAAGTGTTTTTCTTCACTATATCATCTTTTTTAGTATATTAATAGCCTAGGTAGTGACAGTTTAACTGTATAACTTTGTGTTATTTCATGCTATTTGCAGTAAATAGACAGTTAGGTGTTTTCTTAATTATTGAAACTTTTCACTATCTCTACAGTTGTGTCTGGGGGTTCAGTTACACTTCACTGATAGCCTTTGAGTCAGGGCTAGTCAGCTTTCGCTGGGATATACCAGATGCCTTTACCCAGGTTAGTTGTCACAGGGCTTTGCTGGGTTCTTTTACCTGGGTCTGCCCAGACAGCTAGACTCTTTGTGGCTGGGAGCCATGTGCTGCCGTTACATGCTGCAGCTGCTCTCCGAGTTGTTTGTTTGTTTCCCCTGATTAAAAATAAAGGTAATGTGAGTCCTCATTCAAGCCTTCCTTTTCAATCAGGAGGAACAAAGTAGAAACTCTTCCGTGAGGGACAGTGAGCAGTGCTGAAGTGATTGTTAGAGCTAGTTTTGCTCCTGTTTCATATTTCTGGTTTTTGAACAGGCATAATCCTGTTAATTTTTGCAAATTTTTCTGACTGTGTATAAGGACTGACTATCTTTTGCATTGATGCGATGGCTAATTGTTTTAGCATTACTAGTTTGGGTTGCTATTGCCCACTCTATAGTATCCCAGTACTTGTGTATCTAAGAATGCCCATGTAAGCCTGCCTTCTCGTCCCCATGCACCCTGAGAAAAAGCTGAAGAAACGTGTGTAGCTTGCATGTACGAGAGTAAAGGCGGTAAGGAATAGGCAGGTGGGTATGTATATTTATATGGAATACATTCAACTCCAATATCTGCAAAATTAACACTGATGTGAATAAAATAAGAAACAGTAAGTAAACGCAAGATCGTTGGTAGGTCTCACCACGCAAAGGGAGCTCTAGCTTGCTTTATTCTGTGAGAGTAAATAAATTGATACTGTTCAAAGCCAGAACCCAGTATAATGGATCAAGGTTCACATTTTAATTATTAGCCAGGGGCCTATTCCTCTAATTAGGCTTTACTTCTTTTTCAGTTCATATACCAGCTTTGTTGATGGCAGGGAAAGGCTGATGCATGTTTGGGAGGAAAAAAAAAAAAAAAGACAGAAAGAAAAGAGGAAGGAGAGGGCATGAGCTAATCAGGCACTAAGGACCTTGCCTTGCTTTCATCTGAGAAAAGTCTGAAGGGACCTTTTCTTCATGCCACTTGGGAAGAGTATCTGAGGGTACTTAGAGTCTGCCTCAGGATAAAGCATGTCCTGAAGTCAGATAAGAGAGATCTTCTACTGAACTCACCCTATTGTTGTAATATATTCATTTTCTGTGCTTTAGTTGTGTAACTGAATCACTTCAAAGGTGATTGAGGGATAAGGGCAAAGGAAGAATTACACTAATGAACGCCTGTGTAACAGAGACATTAATCAGAATTTTAGTCCCTTCCTGATTAGGGAATAAGAAGGCAAAGATTTGAGATAAACTGCACACATGAAAAGGAATATCTGACATTGTTGTCTAATAATATGATCAAAGGAAAAATTAGCAGAGGTGAGCAAAACTCAAAGCCTTTACAGAGCCTGCCTGCTTTTGACTGTGGTCTCCTGCCCTCCTACTTTCAGATGAAAAGCAGGTGGAAGAGCAATAATTGATAAGCTTGCTTTTGAAGCACTTATTTAGCAGTGATCAACAGTTCAGATTTAATTAAACACATATAAAGTAGAGGGAGTGGTGAAAGAGACTTGAATTTTTCAGTTGTGCTTCTTATCAAATGCCACTGAAATCAGCATAATAGGGTTTGTATAAGTGTTTCTGCATATTTTGACATTCAAGATAAAATCCAATGAAGTAATAGAATAAAAACTAAAATAGAAGTTGTTTAAGAAAATAAGGGGAATTTTGTATTGAAATTCTTCAAACAGAAGGTAGGAGAACGAGTAATAGCTTTTGCTGCTTAGGGTGTTTGCAGTGACATGCTGCTTGTTATTAAAAAAACCACTGGGCACAGCAGCAAGTAAAATTCCCAAACTTGTTTTAGAAGTCAGTATCTCTGAGAGATTTACTGGGTTTTACTTGTCTGCATTCAGATTGATTTTTAGATGGATCAATCATATCTACCACTAATAAATCCTACTATACGTATTATTTTGTTAGTTAAATAAACTAAGACCTGCTGTAATTTTTCTTTTGTTTTCTTAAATATTTTTATAATTAGGTTAGTAGGAAAAAGATACAGCTATTCTGGTAACATAAAGCAATCTCTTATGTACTGATACAGAGCTTAGAGGTGATGAATTGTAAGTGGAGCTTCACCCGAATTTGACAGTGAGAAAGACTTGTAGGCTTTAAAATTAGTGGGGTGAATGACGCTCACAGATGGACAGAAAAATCATATAAATCTTCTTCCCCAGTAATAAGGCAAAAAAACCTCCAAATAAAGCTGTTGAAGTGACTGGCAAACCCAAAAGGAACTCACAGCCAAGTCTTCAGAAGGGGCTTTAGTGGGGTGCCCTTTAACAATGAACATTGTTCTTGCTAAATAGAATGCAGTTTGTCATTTTTTTTTGGGTCTTATTTAAAAATAGCTCTTCAGATTAACTGGACACATGCCTTTGAGCTACCAAAAAGAAGCTGCCTTTTGAAATGTCAAGATAATTAGACAGTGGTATAAAACAAACAGTAAGTCTCACTATAACTTCTTATTGTTAAGGTACCGCTTGTCTAATTGCATGCAGATGTATTTGTGCTGAGTGAATCATTAGTCTTCATCAGCATACAAAGCGAAAAAGCATCTCTTGGCTCAGCTGGTATTTGCCTGCTGTGCCAGTCAGTACATGAACTTTAGTTTTAGGGTTTTTTTAAAAAAAAAGCTTTAGGTGATTGAGTAACTCTTCAATGAAAAAGGAAGCTTGCCCTGCATCACTAATATTTAATTTCTTATATACTATGTGGTACAATTTTGGGAAATGTTTAAAAATCTGTAATTTAGCAAAGAAAGTTTAGCACATGCACACACACACTAAAAAAAAAAGGGGAAAAAAAAAAGCAGTAGTTCATTGGAAGAGTGTTTTGTGCTCTGTGTAATTGCCAGGTGTCAGCTCCTTGTTGCACAAGCTTTAGGTCAGTAACTTGCTCATTCAACCCCCAGCAACAAGTTTAATGTCTTATTTCCTGCTGTCTTTTGTAAAGGCAAATATTTCTACAGGGCAAAGTGCAACCTACTAGTCAGCTTAATCTCTTCTGCTTTCACCTGCATCTTTGCGGATCCAGGCTTCTGTGAATGAAAATATGGCCTCATTAATGTATTCTATCCAGATAAAATATTTCTCTCTGGTTTAGGATTCTTGAGTAGGAAACATAATAAAGATGTCATAATAAGGCTCTGCTTTCCACCGCGATTTGAAGATACAGAATCTGCATGTAAAAGACATGGGTTGTTATGCTGTGAACATCCCGATATTTAGTCATAGAAAATAATTTGCTAGAATGGGTGAATGTGGAAGAATTAAGTTCTTTGAAAAGGGATGGGTTTGCTTAAAATTTTAAGGTGACAATTTGCAGGAACACGTCCTGCTTCAGGTTATTGGATCTGTTGACCTTAACGTCTTCTTATGATGGTTTCCTGTTTCTATTTGACTATGATTTTTGTCCTGAAGAAAAGAGATATTATATATGCCACTGCATGTGTTGAATGTTTCCTTGGTGCCATTCTGTGGTATTTGCAGCCCTCTTTGACATTATCAAATGGATTGACATTTCAAATATTTGCAGTGCTCAGCGGGTACTAATTCAGTGAAGGTGAACTACGGGTTGCTCACATAGTGGCACAGCAAGTGATGTGTGTCTATTTAATCACAGCTGCCGAAATGAGATCAAAAGGCACTGTGTTGTTAAACCCTTAAAGCTGCTGTCACAGCAGAGAGATCAGGAGGGGCCCACTGCAGGAAGCAGAGGGAAGTAGAAACTTGGACTTGCCGCTAATTCAATTCTGCTGTCAGCTATGTCTTGGTCTGCTTTAAGTGGAGAAGACTAAAGGAGGACAGCTGCGCAGATGAACTGCACCTGGCCAAAACTCTTTCTCACATGAACTTGCCCAGTGGCAGGAGGACCAAGGGCATTTCTTTAAACATATTTGTGTGATCCGTTCTTCCTTAAATAAATGAGATTTTTAACATCTGTTTCAGTGGTATTTAATGTTATTAGTTTTCTTTCTGATTCAGTACTTGTTCAGCTTTTAGCTGGTGTTTTACGCCATGCTGAAGCTTCTTGCAACCTCAGAGTTCAGTCACAGCGGACACTCATTCACCCTGTACTGAGATCTTCCTGGTCGATTTTCTTTTACCAGCTGAAAGCATGCATTTATTGCACAGTTTCTAGCCAGGAGAGGGCAATAGCATCCACCAGCTGCTGTGCTGGAGCAGGAGAAGGCTTAGAATAGGTGAGGTAGGTGATGGCACAGAGGGTGAGTGGAAATACAGTAAGTGTTTCAGAAAGACTGCCTGTCTACTTTAACTATTCTCTAATCACTCACACTTTTAGAAGCATTAGGCATGTCATCTTTTCTAAGGATTGTGCTTTAAATTGACACTGATTCTTAACATTTAGTTTTGATTTAGTTAATATGTATTTACAGTGCTTATTAATACTGAAAATCTTGAGTTTTCAGACAGTAGCTCTTACAGTCCTTTGCGTGTGGCTCCTCTTCGCCATTCCCACATCCATTTACTACATCTTGTTGCCCTATCCACAAAAAACACTAGTTACATATCATGGGGCTTTAAGTCTCTCTTGTGAGCCCACTAATCTGTCAGTGGATTCACCAGGTCAGGAGCACTTTCTTTACACTGAACATGTTGTCTCTTCCCAAAGGCCACATGAATAAATATGGCAGTCAGAAAAGAAGTCAAATTAGCAAACCTTGAGCTTGCTTATTTTGTAACTATGTGAATACTTTCTGCTCTGTCAGGATGAAATATCAACTGTTCTGCAGTATCCCAAAACTATGGACTATAAATAAGCTAAAACCAAAGAAAATGCTACAGCCTCTGTGGGATAGCAAAATACCCTACAAGGCAAGCTGAACACTAGCTAGATTATTTTTTTTTTAAGATAAAATTCTTTTACTAATGCTCCCCCGAGAAGTGCTGTAAATGTCATTTCTCTCACTCACTTAAAATTGAACTAACTCACAATTATCCATAAGTATCACTCATTCTATCATTATGGCCATTTTTACAGGGGGAAAAAAAAAAAGCCACTTGTTCCCATTAGGAATATTTATTATTTAAATTAAGAAAGATAATTGTAACCTTATTATTCCTGGGTTTTTTGCTTGATACCAAACCAGAATGTTAATTTCAAAATTGAAAAAGTTATCCTTCTCACCCACTAATTGTTAAACAAAGAAAAGGAAAAATGTGAAATATTACATTCAAACTCTTATTTGTCTTTCTGAAATTGTTACTATGAGTAATGCGTCAGCTACAATTTACTTCACTTTATGACAGAGAATGGATTCCTAAAATTATAAAGTTCTCAAGTAAATTCTCTTCTTGTTTACAGCATCACAATTCAGGATTCTGTTGACTTGACTGAAATCACTCATGATATGTGAAGGTACATCCAAAAGAAGAATATACTTCTTAAACTGTCTGCCAATGTCTAAATGACAATAACAGTTTGGATATTCTGTAGAAATTTTAAGCATTTTATTTTAAGCCTGTTATTTCTGTCCCTCACTGTCTCTTACTTGTATAACATTTTCATTATATTACTTTTATTTAAGATAAATTAATTAGTCTTAGTCATCATCAGACTGAATATGGCAAGTTCACCTTCTTTACCCCCTAAATAACTGAAAAACATGCATGATTAACATATATATTAGTTATTCTTCTCATGAACAAAGAAAAATAAAGAAAGGAAAACATAGATACATCTACTCAAGACGTTTTCTGCAGAACCACTGGTCTGGAACTCTCTAGGAGACAAGCATTGCAGTCTTGCCGTTGGGGAGCTAGATGTCATTAAATGTATTAAAAATGCGTAACAAAAATACAGGAAACAAAGTAAGCAAGTGACATCAACCAATACTAATTTTTTTTTCCTGGAAGTTTATATCTGAGAAAAATCAAACATCACACAATGAAATACCATTATAAACCACAAAAAAAAAAGTTAACCTTTCATAAAAATTTAGGCCATGAGGCAGATAAAAATGAAGGTGACCTTCAGCACCTTGAGAGAGAGAATTAGATGTGTGCCTGTATGCCTAAGTCTGTCCTGCCAGCCTGAGGGTCTTCTATCCACAAAATACATATGCAGATTCATTTCTTCTAATAGTTTTCTGTGGTAAGTTGACACTTCTATGCCTGAAAAGGATTTACAAACAGAAAATGTACAGTTCTGACTGTTTTCAGGCTTTCCAAAGGTATAAATTTGGATTCCAGTTAAATTTCCATGGAAGACTGAATCGGTCATTATTTTGTATGAGTTTATTAACCTATAGGTAACTTACTTTCCTATTAGTAATTACATGAAAAAGAAAATGTAGTTTTACCCAATATGTAGTCCTGCAGTGTTTGAGAATCCCATGTGCACATCACTGCTACACTAATGTATTCAGAGCCAGTATTCTCTAATGTATTCAGATCCCTCATTATATTTAAAAAATGTTATCCTGATGTGTGAAAACATGGATCAGACTGTCCCTGATATGTGATCTAGTTAGAGCCCTTATCTACAAAAAACCCCATTATGTTTCTCCAAAAGGAGTTTTACCTTTTCTATAAGACAGCAGGGCACCTAACTCTGTTAGCTGCTGTTAACATCCTGGAGGCTATTGGGTAACAACAGCACTGCATGAAAGCTTTTGGTAAGTGTGTTGTGAAGATGGAAATTTTATCAAAAGCATTCACTTACAGGGCTACTTCTGGGAAAAGCGAAGGTAGTCACCCAATGCCCAGACTAAAATTCAGATCTGTTTTCTCATTTCTACCATGCAGCTGAATGCTCCCTCCTTTATTTCATGGAATGAATTGCTACTGACCTATATTTCTCTTCCTCTGTCATAAATAGATGCAGGTGATAAAAACAGATATGCACATTCACTTTGGGTCTGCCAAGGTTTCCCGTTCAGAACAGTTCCTTCAAAATCTGAAGAAATGTTTGCATGCCCCATGGGGAGAGATGAGAAAATAAATCACACTGCTACTTCCGAGCTTTAGCAGGTTTCTGCTGGGCCTGAGGAAGAAACAAGCTTTCTATGAGGAAAGAGCTCTGTATGGTTTAAACAAACATAGCAACACTGCACTTGCTGCAGTGCAGTCATATTATTATGCTGCTGCCTGTCTTGATTATGGGCACTGAGGTGGATAAAACTTTCATAAGAACTTCCAAAGAAGTATGCAGATTATAATAAAATTTGAGGTCAACCAACCAACCAACCAACCAAATATAAAAACCCCAGTGCTAGAATGGCCAGGCGAGAAGCTGGGACAGACAGATACATTCAGTGCTGAAGCCTCTGTGATAGCTCTTAGTTCCACTTAAACATTTGGTCAGGATTCTGTTACTGCTTCAAGCTCTGTCTTGAATGTTGCTTATCTAATATACTATCACACATTAATAAGTGTGTTAGTGTCAGCAAACATAAGCTTCACTAGACAGTTTAACACAGAGCCATCCACTGAATTATATCCTTTCAAATGATTGTGTTCTTTAACCTTTGCTAGAGCAAGTAGGGATAATGATACAGAGAATGAGGTAAGGTTTTCTGTTTATCTAAAGCCAAATTGTGTTGCTTTTAAAATAAAATATTGAAGACAAAACTTGACAAAGAAGCTCCTACAACTTACAACTCCACATTGGTTATTGGGCTCAGTACAACAGTCTCTGCATGATATTTTAAGATCTGTGTCACACAGAAGGTCAGAAGAGGTAATCTAATAGTCTCTTCTGGCTTTAAAATCTTTGAATTAGACTGCAATGGAACTATTTCTCTGTGTGTGTAAAACTAAATGTGCAAAATGTTAACAGGTTCTGGGCCCACAAGGGTTCAGACACTCTTATTTCATTCCCTTTATCCTTCTGAGAAGTAATTCCCGAGTACGGCTTTGCTGAGCTTTTATGCCTTCCTTTCTCACCACCCTCCCACACAAACACCTTCTTCCTTAGGTATACTCTGCCTTCAGCTGTGAAACGGCAACCATTGTCAATCTGAGTGCTTTCTCTGAGAACCACCATGGTTAGGGCTTTCTTTCTTATGTGATGACAGGACCCATGTGAAACTTTGAAGAACTTTATTCTTTTTTCACTTAATTGTAAACTACTTCTTTATCACCCCCCCCGATTCAGAATGCCAGATTCAGAGACTTGGAGTTAACCAATGCAAAGTGTTTTCTGGGTTTTTTTTAACCATTCCAATTACCAGTTATAGCAAGGCAAACTCTACTGAAGGCCAGATCATACCACGAAATATCCAGCACTGTTTTGGAGAGAAAAATGGAACTACTCATATAGAATCAGATCCTATGTGTTTTCCTATGCTGGCAGTGCTCAAGAAGTTCACAGAGCTTTTACACTTTTTTTATTTTTCAGAGAAAATTCTGTCACGAAGAGCATGTTGTTTACTTCAAGTCTTTAGTGTTTTCTGTTTCTTATTCATGGAAAATACAGCTGCACCGGTAGCTAAGTACTTTATTATTTTTCATCATTTCCTCTGGGATATTTCTATATCTCCAGTGAGAAACACCATCACGTTGCATGCAGCATGCATTGTAGAATTAAATGAAGCATGCGTTGCAGCATCTGAGAACAACTGAAAATAATTGAAATGAGCTGTAAACTCTCATTACTCCCATTAAGATTTATTTTTCATAAGAAACATTACTGGGGAATTTGATGCCAACCCTCTTGGTTCCTTTTGTTGGGGGCTGGCACAGGACTGGCATACAAGGCAGCAGAACAAAACAAAAGAGAAATGGAAATTGTTGGTGTTCTTACATAACTGAAGGGGAGCTAGTAAAGGGATAGGAATTTGAGAGAAGCTGAGGAAGAGACATTGCTTATGTCTTTTCGTGGGAGGAGACTGAGCCCTCCACTCTCTGCCTTTGCAGCAGCCACATTATGAATTAATAAAGAGACACTTTCATGAATATGCACATGAGGTCTTTTTATTAATAATTCATAAAGCCATCAATCAAGCAGCTGCACATTCAACACAGGAAATTGAGGTTAGACCTGTTTTACCCAGCTTTTTGAATTACAACTGGCAGTGCAAGGTGGAAGGGTGGGGGGAAGAGGAGATAAAATGTTTATCAGGAAAGGAATGGAGGGGAATGAGACATTCCCACACCTTCTTCAGAAAGTAACTGAGAAAGAGTGTTTGAAATAAAAGTATTTTGATAAGTGTGGGGGAAGGGGGATGGAAAGCCAAGACAAAATGCAAGTGATGTCTTGTACTGTTTGTCATACAGTACATCTTTGAAATGATGTAATGATCAGTGGTGGAAAGCTACTCTGATCCTCTGATAGCAAGAACGCTTTGTACTAGCTGCACCTTGAAGAACTGTCGAGTATGTTGAAGATAATTAATTTCTTTTTAACAAAGACTACATCAGGCATCTTGCTTTCTAATTATTTTCTCTATTTTTTAGAAGTTATCTTAAAAAAAAAATAAAGAAAGAGATTGTTGAAAAAAGGCCAACCCAGTCCAAACACATCTCTAAAAGCTCTAATTCTGTGAGTAAATCTATGGATAAGGCAATCCACAAGTTTAAGAGACAGATTAAAACATGATTAAGGCTATGAATCTCCCTGTGAAACAGTGGTTCACTGAGAGATGATCTTATTGGAATGAATATATTGTGCAACTTATATGTATAATAAATGCCTCCAACATTGTGATCTGACTCCACACACTTCTCAGTTCCCAGAGAATCAAACTAATAAAGGGTGCAGAGAAGTTTTAAAAAAATATCTTCATCTTTATTTATTTTTCAACATCTGGCTCTTTTTCATGTTATCGCTTTCTGCATTTCCTCTGTAGAGCTTAAGTGCAGGATGCAACATCACATAACACATTGTGTATTGTTTTGCTACACAGTATATATCATGATTAGGGGCTAAATGGCAGTACATAAGATATAGGGGCTGACAATCTGGTAATGCCACATGAGGCTGCACCTCATGTAAATCACTGAAAGTTGTCTGTCAAGTGAAGAAACATGGATTTAAAGGAAAATAATGTAAAGCACAAAAAAGAACTTTTCAGGTCTGTTTCAAAGTCTGATTTGTAATAGTACAGCCTAGAGTTTTGAATCTGTTTGAGCTTGAAAAATCTACCCAGAAAAGCTTTCTAACTACCAATGTAATTAACTATTGAAGCAAACTGCCTATTCAAACAGGAGCCTTTTGAGGTTAAAAATATTTTAGAGACTTTCAGCACAAACTTTCTGAAAGCTGTGCTTTGGACTCAGTAAATTCTTTTCATTGTAAATACAGCTGATTGAAATTCAGACTTAGAACTTAAAGCAAGCTGAATGATCTCATGTTCTTCTCCGGCCTTCAAAACTTGAGTCTTCCATAACACTGCCTTAAATAATTTTGATATGTATTTGCACTTGAAAAAATTCTGGGAGAGGTTATCAGTTTAGATACAAATTGTCTGCCTACCCTTATTGTTGCTATGATGGTGGTGAAGAAACAGTAGGTATTCAATGTCGGCAGTGATTTTGCCTGACAAATAATTACTTGTCTGTTTTGGACAAGTAAGCTTTTGGGTGGCCTGAAGAATTGCATAAGGAAGGCTGGTTGCAGTCCCTTGGAGAACAAATGTCTGTTATTAACAATGAAAATAATTCTGAATTTGCCCTTTCTAGTAATTTTTACTTTTATAAATATTCATGCTTTTTAGGTATAAGTAAGGACAATGAATCTTCTGACTGTCTTATGTAAAAAAACCTGCTATTTTAAAACAGAACATTTATGTACTTTAAATGGTAGGGAGAGTTATGAGACAAAGCATACCTCCTTCATTGAAGATAAATATTACACTTCAAATATTTTTATTAAATCTCTTCTACCTGTTCATCTAAGAACATCTTTTCATATTTTGCTCTGCACCAGAACTATATGCAGATTACAAAACAGAAGAATTTGTCCCCTTCGGCAAATAGCTCCACTCTTCCCTGCCCTCTAGGCTTTGTTGACCAAACTATCCCTTATGCTCCCAGCTGGAAGTAAGCAACCCAAATGGAAAAGTGAGAGTACAAGCTCTCTTCTACTGCTTCAGTTTCTGTTTCTATGGAAATGGACCTGGGAAACACAAAAAGCAAACCAAGTACCTTAGTGATTTTAAAAATCCACTTTGATTACTTCAATATTATTTTCCAAAAAAAGGTGAGCAGCTGGAATTAGCACTAGTTGCCCCCTAGGTGTGGACAGGTGAAAGTGACGTTTTCTTTGTAAAGCATTACAATAAAAAGTAAGTGAAATCACTCACATCAAAAACAAAACTTTAAGAAAAAATGTTCTCTTGTTATTTCTTTTGATTTGAGACAGGTGTGATTTTGGAGAAGAGGAGATGCAAGCTAATTAATGAGACCTGTTCTGCTGTCTTTTATGATAGAGTAAGGACCATAATAAAAAGTTTTGCACACATACCAGGTTTTCACCCCTTTCTTCATGTTCCTGTCAAACATAATGTTCTTTGGTCCTTCTGGCTGCTTCCAGCCAGTTTCCCTGAAGGTCTTCAGCCCATCTTTCTGTGTCACAGACATAGCAATTCCATGGGCTTGGGTGTCTTATTCTTTTTCATCCTGATTTTTTTCTGCTGACCTGTTCTGAACAACACAACTAGAACCCACATTGCCTTGATGGATTACAGCATTTCTAGAGGGAAACTGATTCCATCTGCCCATATCACTATTGACAATTTTCCAATTAAACTAACACAGAAGTTTCCAATCTGTCTTTGGTCAATGGCCCATTTCCGAGGCTTTCCCAGGCTTTCCTGGTCTCTCAGATGGTCACCTGAGAAAGGTTTCATTCTTTATGCATAAACTGGAAATGATCTTAAAAGATATATTAACTACAAAAGCACAGGATATGTATTTTATATGCTGAGGGCAATTGACTGCTTGCATACCTTCCATCTACGGGTGTTTTGGTAAAGTCAGCAAATACGTTCTTTTCATTGTCACCCTTTGCAGAAATATCTGTCAAAGATAAGCCTTCTTTTTCTTTCTACGGGACACCTTTCCTAAGAAAGCCCATAGAATAGTCATCATTTTCCAGGGAGAAGAGCTGGGGCAGGATAGTAATATAATATCTCTGACATGCGAAGCTGCTGGGAGCTAATTCTCTCCACTAAACGACCTTACATGGTTCAGTAACAATCTGCTGCAGGAATCACTGACATGGATGATTGTTCTTTGACTTTTAACCTCCAGGTAATAGAGATTAAGTGCTACTTCGATGGAGACAATATTTTCTAACATTGAGTTTCTAATAACTACACTATATTACATCACAAAACATAATGGAGTTTACAATAGGAAGCTAATGCTCCTTTTCTCCCTATGTTATAAGCTCCATTTGCCTCTGGAATAAATTTATTCAAATATAATGTCCACAGAGTCTGCAAGTTTTTATGTGTTTTGTGAGCACACATACAAAGAAAGATCACTTAATACTCATGAAACAATACTGTATTTATCAAACCCCATTTAAATTACACTCCAGAAATTTTATTAAGGCTAGATGACAAAGGAATTTGTATTCTTTTTTCCCGTAAGGAGTATATAAAAACCACAGCTGGCAAATTAGTCATTATATGTAATAGGGTTTTTTTTTATCAGCTAAGTAATAGCTTGTTTATATTGTAAAACTTTGTTACTCTTATTAATTATATTTTCTACTAAAGCATATATTATTTTTCCTTAGCAGTTAGTTAATATTTTCCTCTTTTTGATGACTGTATTATTTTCTGAAATCCTGCATAGTCTTTGTCACATACTAGCATTCAGCATCGCTCTCTTTTAATGGTTTCTGCTGTCCTCAGTGCTGCTCCAGAAAGATTTTCTCTACGGGTAAGAGACGAGTTTACCTTTACAGGCTGACCTGGTTTTCTTTGCAGATGAGAAGGTGGACAAATACTTTTCCTCATCTTGTGAAGGCTGAAATCTGTGCAGTCCATCCTGAGCTGATACAGCTTCCACACATCACACGGGCCAGAACAGCTTTCAGGAACCACAGTAAGTTCATTTAAGATCCACAATGCTCATGTTTTTGGTTACAGTTTATTGACTTCACATGCAACCTGGTAGACAAAGATAGACCATACCTGACTGTGTAGTCTCACGCTGCAGTGCAGTACATACAGTTACCTTATGCAGGATGTTTTACAGCATGTGACATGGGTTGTGCTGTGACATGTCACCAATAAAGAACCAGGGTCCTTCATACAGTGAAAGCTCTACCTAGACCAGCTCTGTCAGGCAAGCTAACCTGCACTAGAAATCATCCTCAGCTTTCGTGTATAAACAGGGGACACAATTGCATTCATTTTCCAAGGGATAAACATTCTGATAAATGCATTCTTTAACACCTACAGCAGCAATACCTACAGGCCACTGTCTGCTGTAGGGAGGAGATACACTTTGTATGCTTAATGAACAGCCCGCTACCTCTAATTAATGAAAAATTACTTACTTTAGTTACAATTAGCTGTCCCAAACTGGACATTTGATGAACAGCACCAACAAAAACCTTGTTGTTTCTTCATGAGCGAAAAAAAAAAAAAAAAAACCATTGCTGATCAACTTAGATAACCTGGGGAGGCTGGGCGGAAAAGTAACAAAAGGTATAAATCGATAGTGTAAACTAGATGTGATGCGCTATGAAAAAAATTACTTGGCCCAGGTTGTGACCCAGAGTAGCACAAATGCTGTTTCTCAGGAAGGAAATTTAATCTATTTTGCCTGCTTAAGTGGGCAGAAACAAAATATACTGTTTCTAAACTTGAATATTTAGTAGTAGCCAATGACTTCTAAGCAACAGCCTCAAACTATAGGTTCATATATGAGATAAACATGGACTTTATACAGCATAAGTTTTTCTGAGTTTATCCAAGTTGCTGCATTGCTGAGGGATCGACTCAATCTTTCATTCTGGATGGAGGGACCTTTATATGATGTGCAAGTATCAGTAATTACAATAACATTTGACCCTACTAATGGTATGTTGACATTACATCTACAAGCCTGTACAGGAAGGAACGAACTTAAAAGGAAATCTAATAATTGTAGAGAAGGACCAGATGAAATGAAGGGCCATAAAAATGCATATAATGTATCAAATAAGGTAAAAAATATGCGCCTTTCCTCTTCCTTCTCTTTTAAAACATACATTAAGAGTTATAGAAATTTAATGTTCAGGTTTAAAACCAAAATAGCAGATATCTCACAGGTAATTACAATGCATTTGTAGATCAGACACCAAGGCAATGACGGCAAGCATTTATTCACGTTTCAACATATTTATCTCATTTGGAATTGCAGCAACACATGAAAGATACATAATACTAGTTCGCAATTGTAATTTAACATATTTGCTGTATCTTACCGATAAAGAAAACTTTTTTTCCAATAACGTCCATGGTTTTCTATAAGAAAAAAAATAGGAAAAGCTAGCCCATTGACCTAGGTTGTAATGATCTGAGGTGATCATGAGGGCATGAGGCTTGAGATGCAAGCTTGAATTTTCAAAAATATTTAATTGAAATTGAAAGTGACTTCAAGGCCAAGTGTCATTTTCAAAAATATCCTAGATAAATAACATGAGTTTTATAAAGAAATCATAGGAGATAAATGTCAAGCACCTAAGTCTTACCCGACGATGAGCCTTAAATATTGAACTTATTTTACACCTTTGTTGTTTCTCCCATGGTTTTCCACAAGACCACTTTGAACATAAAGTTCCTAACTGTGTGTACAAATGTTGATATTTCAGCATATAAATACCCCTTTGACTCTTTAAAAATCACAAGTAGATGTTTACTGATATTTGTCTCTACAATTTATTATTTTCATGGAGGGACACCAGTGCTTTACAAATGCTCAGCAAATTCAAGGCTTGAGGTTCATTCAAAAAAGAGAAAACAAAATATCATTCTTACCAATGGATGTAGCAATTCTCAAGTGACAGAATGGATGGGTTTAAGGTCAGAGAACAGTGGAAATGGCAAACAGATGTATGAGACATAATTTTAATTTTTTAACTCACTAATTACTGTCTCTCATGAGAAACGGAGAACTGCAAAGGGAGAAGAAAAGCATTCAAAACAAGCTCATTATCCTCTCTTTACAGCTCTCTTCTCTCCTCCCCCCAATATACTGCAATATCTCATTGAGAAGAGCACATAAAATTTACCCTTGACTTTTCTATGATTTCTAAAGATTTAAGTCCATGTTATTTTTTTTTTTGTACATGTGATATTTTCCCCAAATCTCAACAGTAAAAGTCTGTTTTCCCTACATTTTCTTCTGTCCTTTCAGCTTTTCCTTTCCTTTCCCTGCTGCTAGGGACAGCCTATTGTTTCAGTCTTACAAATGGTTACTTAATATGTGTCAAAGAAAGATCTTTAGAAAGCTAATATATCATGGAAAAAGTAGGTGAAGCTGCTGTGTACTCCCTAAGGGATAACGGAGTTCTCTTAGATGATGTGGAAAATGGTGGTCCCTACATTCAATAGTAAAGTAATACTACCTTATTTTATCAAGTGAAACAGTTAACTTTAGCTGGGAAGACTGGTTATCTACATAGGATTTAAACATTTGCACTAGAATTCATGTTAAATGGACAGAGAATGTTTAAGGATCTGCTGAGCATAAGAACTGATGTCCATCTTTTCAGGAGTTTTGATAATGTGCCTGAGGGTGGAGGATACAGAGAAGACACAATTTCTGCCCTATGACCCCAATGAGACAGGTACAAGATACCATAAACCACCTGACAAATAAAAAGCAGTTTTTCAAGATAGAAATGTATAGAATGTGTAAGCAGCCTGACAGGTAAGGAGATATGAATCTTCAATTCATACATGAAATATTAACACTTCACAGCCCTAGATCCTTTCCTTTTAGTAGTGAATATCACTCCTTACAGTGAAGAAAGACTGTGCCTTCTGACATTATTATTCATTTTACCATATGGACTTTAATTTGAATTGTTGCACATTTTCTATGAGCAGTTAATATCAAGTGCATGCACTGCCTTTAAATAAGAAAAAAAATACAGGGAAATACCGAAGCGTAAGAGTACACTTGCATGCCTGTGCATTATCTAATTAATATAATTTTAAGAATGACCACTTAATTTCATTCTTCCACTATTTTTTTTTTTCATTCACTTAATTCTATAGTTCTTTCTAAATGGTTTCCTTGTGTTCACGTCAGTCAGAGGGAGATAAATCATTCTCTTCATTGTTTCTAATACACACTGTGCATCTAGTCATCACAACCAGCCGCTGTATTGCCACTGATTGTCCCACTACATTGGAGAAGGAAAAATTTCATGCTAGAGCCACAAGTTTCAGTTTGTATCCTTGTCCGGAGTAAAGCCCCCAGAAGGGACTGGAGGTCAAACTGGACAAAGGTCTAGTATTTCAAACCACAGCTGTTTTGCAAGGCTTTTCCTATTTAGTTGATTTTCCAATACCGTGTTTTTCAGAAAAAGTGGTGTTAGAAGGGCATGTCAATGAGCCTCATGAAAGGCTTTGCTGCATGTACTATTCAGTGTCCCTGCATAGGTCAGGTCTCTTTGAAGTGTCTTTGTGGGAAAGGAGAGATGAACAGTCTTCAAATCAAGATGCAACATGGATAAATAGTGCCTCTTTCTGGTCTAGTACTCCTGTGACTTCCAGGATGGGAAGATTCAATTCCAAATTGCTTTCTTGCATGGAAGTCTTACTGTATGGTGTATATAGTCTCACTCCCTCAGAAGCAGGTACTCCAAAACAAAGGGAAAAGGACCTTTTTGGTTAACCCCTTATCTCTTCTACAAGAATGTCTGATTGCCCATCAGTGCTTTAAGCTGACTCATCAATGCTTCCTGTCTCTTCTTTAGGCCCTAGCCATTTGTCCTTCTAAAAAGCTGCTTGCCAGGGAGTGACAGAATTAATATAAATTTATAATAATATACATTTATTAAAATTAATATAAAATATACCAGAGACAGTGTGGAGCACCTTGTAAATACTTATGGTGAATTTACAGCAAAATATAGCTGTATCAACAATTGCCGCACTTATTTTAAAGGAGGTTCATTTAATTATGAACAGTTTGTTAAATTATTAGTCCTGTTATCTGCATGATTGCTTGCAACAGTCTAGAGAAGAGTTGTAACTGGGTCTGAGACAACTAAGAATGTATTTACCTATTTTAAGGAGAGGCCATTTTAGTATAAAATGCTTAGTAAACAGAAACA
This sequence comes from Chionis minor, assembly GCA_013398295.1. Classification (NCBI taxonomy): domain Eukaryota; kingdom Metazoa; phylum Chordata; class Aves; order Charadriiformes; family Chionidae; genus Chionis; species Chionis minor. The sequence goes on from VZSF01010904.1 coordinate 302,279, forward strand.
CTCACCTATTTGGAATGAAATATGGAAACCTCTTTTAATAGTAAAGGTATTTGCAGGGAACATGTGACCTAACCTTTTTATCCCTTACAAGTGTAAAAATATAACCAGTGATTTTGTTGGAAAGGAGAAATGATCTGATCTTTCACTGAATGTGTAGCCAGACTCCTCTGGTGTTTAGAGCACAACAGATAACCTTTATTACGTTTTTTTAATTTTTTATTTACCTTTATTTTCCCTGGGTCTTAACCTAAGACAAGAAGACAAATCACTCTAATATGACATGAAAAATTGTTCTCAAAGTCTTTACTTGAAAAGAGTTGAAACAGTAAAAAGTCATCTTTGGGATTTTTGAATGAATTTGTCTTCCTTCACCAAACGCCTGATGAAAACAACCAATATTTTTACTCTCAACCTATAAGAAAAAAATGTTTTCTCTGTAAAACTCTTGATAATCTCTATAATCCTCTAGGTGACTTTCAATGATCCTAAGTTAATTGTTAAGACTCTCCTAGATATTATTTCCTTGATAGCATTTTAATATAAGACCACCATTTTTGTTTTGAAAGTATTAGATTTGGAGAAACGATGTTCTTAAAACTGTTTGCTCTGTAGTTTCTTTGCAAGTGTATCTAAACATGCATTGTCCAGCTCATCTTTCTTTTCACAAATCCTTGTGATGATGGTAATATAAAAAATTTATACTTCATTTGACATTCATTCTAGCTAATTCTAATTTCTTTTTTTTTTTTTTAAGAAAAAGGACATTTCAGTGATTACTGGTGAAATATTTTAACAATGTTGTAAAAAAAATCTAAATATAATATTTATACTAAATAATCAAAGAAATATGTTTAAATATATTAGCATTTGAGATTCTGTTCTAAAGCCAAATACTTATTTGGATATTTTAGTTCAAGGTCCTTTAGAAGATAATTTTTTTCTCCTTTCAGCTGAAATAGCTTTTTTGGTATGTTGACAATGGGGATGAGAACAGCTTGAGAAAGTAAGGCAAATATTTGGCATGAGGACACAAACAGTGTTGAAAATTAATTGGATCAAAACATTTGAACACATGCAAGAAAAAAGTTATTAAAAAGTCCTTCATTGTACTGATTTACTGATTACAATATTTTGTTACAATAAAAGTAGCTGACTGCACACTAAAAAGCTCTGTAACTTACAAGCAACAGTTTTCTGATCACAGGCTTGATCTGTTCAAAAGCTGTAGGACTCTGAAATCTCATCAGCTTAAATCCATTAAAAAAAAACAACCCAAAACATACAAAAGAATTAGAAGGTTTTGGTGTCTGGGATAAGCTTATTAGTACAGTAAATGGAAATGTGAAGCAAGAACAGAAAAGATTTGTGATACTTTCCCCGTGTCATGACTTTTTTTTGCAGGAAGAAGATAGAAAATAGACTATAGGAAATAATATGACCTACAAAAGCATACAAAATCCTAGTAAATGCTTTCAGAAAACCATAAGCTAAATCTAGTGAAGAACTTTGTGACTAAAAATTGTGAACTTAAATGTCCTTCTGGTGCATGTGAGTAAAAAAGAAAAATTGTGTAGGAATCAAAAGTGAAAAATATATGTAGTTAGCCAGCTATGCAGATTACAGATGTGTGTGATTGAAGGCATATTTATAGCTTATACAGTAACAGTTGTTCATCTACTAAAGGTAAAAGTTAATGTCCCTTGGCTCAGTTTCCTATTTTTTTGTGTAAGTTTGAAAGTTAAATTATGACATTCATCACAAGTTTCCTGTCCATAACTGTTAGCTGTAAAACTCCTGACACTTCAGCGATGTGTTTAAAAATCTAAAATCCAAAATTAGTTTAAATAAACTCATGCAGTACTTCAGTAAACTAATAAGCATGTCATCATTATATCTGTATGATTATCCTGGATCCAGAACTAATCTGAGTATCTTAGTAGTATTTCTACTACAGGTTTGAATACAAAATTTATATCTTGCTGTGCCCCAAATCCAGTAGGTATATCCAAGTTTCACATAGCTTTGATAAAGGCAGATGTAGCTCAGATGTATCTCCAGCAGGTTCAAACGTCACGTCACTTTTCTGGTGATATGCACCCAGAAATGCTAAGAAAGCTGACAGATGATACTGCAAGGCAATTTTCCATTATCTTTGAAAGGTCTTGGTGATTAGGGGAGGTTACTGAGGACTGGAGGCAAGAAAATAACACTCCTATCATAAAGAAGGACAAGAGGAAGATTCAGGAAACTACAGCTGTTCAGCCCCACCTTAATCACAGGGAAGGTGGTGGAACAAATAACCCCAGAAAATGTTTTCAAATGCATGAAGGACAAGAAGGTGATGGGGATTAGTTAGAAAAGGGAAACCGTGTTTAACCAACCTGATAGATATCTATGATGAATAAAGTGAGTGCAATAAATGCTGTTTATCTTGACTAAGGTCCTTGGCACTTTCCCCCATAATATCCTGTCAAGGTTTCAGCTGTGACACACCCTCACAGACATGCTGACAAAATACAGAATAAATAAGTGGACAGTGAAGTAGACTTAAAGATGGTTCAAGTGCTGGGCCTTAGAAGGCTGTCATCAACCAATGAATATTTGTAGTCCCCAGGGGTTTCTATTGGGGCCAATACTGTTTAAAATCTACATTGATGACATGGATGATGGGACAGAGAACACTCAAGCAAGTTTCAGATGATATAAAACTGAGAAGAGTGGTTGGTACACTAGATATCCAGGTGGCTTTAAAGTATCTCCAGGGTTGGAGACTCCATAATCTCTCTGTGCAATGCATTCCAGTGTTTGGTCATCCTCACTGTAAAAAAAGATCATTGCTGTACCCCAGGGTTTGATACTGTGGCCAGTACAGTTTTGGTTGTGCTGCTGTTCACAGGGACTTCAACAGATTAGAGAAATGAGATGACAGGAACCTCATGAAGTTCAACAAGAGGAAGGGCAAGGTTCTGCACCCGGCAAGGAATGACACCACACATCAGTATGGGCTGGAGGCAGACTGTCTAGAAAACTAACCTGCAGAAAAGGCCCTGGGGATCCTGGCATACATCAAGTTAAAGATAACCCAGCAATGTACCCGTCTATGAAAGAAATCAAACAGTCTCCTGGGCTGCATTAAGGAGGAGTGTTGCTAGCAGGTCAAGGAAGGTGATCCTTCCCTGGGAGTAGGCTGCCCCGAGTGACTGTGGAGTCTTTATGCCTGGAGATTTTCAAAACCTTGCTGGACAAATCCCTGAGCAACCTGCTGTTGCTGACCCTGCTTGAGCAGGGCACTTGGACTAGATGCTCCCCAGAAGGGCTTTCCCACCTCAACCGCCCTGTGGTTCTCTGTTTCCTAACAGTCAATAATTTCCTTTAAAAGCAAAGCTGGAGGAAACTGCAGAAAGGGGCAGGAAGAAATTTGAAATGGGTCACTCTCTGTCCTTCATCTTAAAGCTGTTTCGTTGTACTAAAGGAATGCAGACTAAAAGGCCATAGAAAGAGTGAATAAAGGAAATTAGGACTGTGCTGTCAGTCATCCAGTGAGGGTGACCATCAAGGACAGGAATCACTGTGGTTTCATCCTTAAGAAGAAGCTTAAAAAGATATAATACTTAAGTTGTTGTATATTTGCCCTGACACTTTAATGGTACACAACAGAAATCTGATCATGACATGGAGGAGATACACAGAGTCTAAAACCAGGAAACAGTAAAGGAACTTCTGAAGTACAGCATGAAAACCCACTGTGTAGTATGTCTGCAAATTGATAAAACATTAATTATATACAGGTTGCTCCAGTTTAAGGTTATACATAAAATCATCACTAGACAGGGAACATGAGGAAACATTTGAACTTCCCTTAGGTATGAAATTCAATGTTTTAAAAGATTTAAAAATCTTAGTACTCTAAAGAGCACATGACAGTTATATTTAGAAAGCTTTGTGTGCATGGTACAGTACCTGTTTCTAAGACAGCACAATGTAGAACCAAGTACAGAATAGTAAATCAAAATCAGACTAGAACAATATTTCCAGCAGTTAACACTAGATCAATACATAGAGGAGCTACTACGAGGGGAAATGGCAAGTATGCCATTTTTTCAGTGCTAAAATTTAACACTTTTCCCCTTCATGGCAATAAAGGTAGCTCATCTAAGACTTTGCATTCATAAGCCTCAGTTTTCTTTTAGCTGCAATTAATTTTTTGCACTACTGACCTGATTTATTTTCCACCCTTCATTTTCACTCCTTGTTTTAAAATTAGTGCATGTCAATAGCTAAAATTAGTACTCTTCATCTGGCTTTTCTTTGCCTGTCTGTGTTGTGGTTATTCAAGGTTATGAGAGAGAACACATTGGGTAATTTATATGTGTTTATAAATTAATCTTAGGAAAACTATAATGCACAAATGTTACCAACCCTTACTATTAATGAAGGTTATGGGTAGGAAACTGCTTTTCACAGTTATCAAGAAAATGTATACATTTCAGGGACTGCCTGAGTCTGGTGGGGAATATCACATGGAGTAACTCAGCATCAGGTTCAGAAAAGAAGGCCTTAATAAGCATCCCTACATGCAGGAGAGTAGAAAGAAAAACCTGAAAACAGTATTGTTGGATTTCTGGGAGAACGTCAGAAAACAATGCAGCTTTGTGTGATTATATAGTCTGTGCTTCTTAGGACTGTGATTCAGGGAGCAGGTTCAGCCTATTCGATTTCCTTGGATTCTTTCTTGCTATGTTGCCTGTGGACAAGACACTGGAACAGTAATAGGTTTTTTGAATGCATTGATATTTTCATGATACTTTAACGTTATATTTTTCTCTGTCTTTTTTCTTTTCTTAAATTACTTTTTTTAAGCTTATATGTATAAAGAATGCATGCTTAGCTGGAGGCAATTCCAGCTAAAAATTAGCTCCTTTTTCCTCATTATCCTACTATTTCACGCATCTCTGAAACTCCACATTATACTCTGAAAAGTTTCCTAGAGGAGATTTGTTCCCATAAGGCATCAATCAACATATCTTGTGATTAACCTCATACTACAGAATAAAAATATGTCAAAATCTTCTCATGAAAATGACTTGATGTGTACAGCATAGACTTTCAGACATTTACCATGCCAGATTCAATGTATACTTATATTGATCTATTATCTCTCCTGGCACTCCGAGTGGGGAAAAAAAACCCCATGAAAAGAGATTCCACTGAATACAATATGACAGACTGTAGCAAGTGTGAAAAACCAAATCACAATCTCTTGGTGCGCTGATTTAATGTTGCCTAGAGTCACTACTTCTTCAGCATTATACTGCTGTGTTTGGACATGTCTGGGCAACTGGCTTTCAGAGAAAAGGCAAAGTCACAATGAAGGGAACAGCTTTAGGAGGAGAGGACACTAACTCTAGGCATGTAGACAACTACATGAAGAAATGTGATTCCTATCAAGCAGCCAACAGAAAAAGAAAATTCCCAAAGACCTGAAAAAATCATGCATGGAAGAGAAAATGAACAAGAAGCAGATTAGGACAATGTTGTATACCATTTTCCAGAGCACCGGGGTAAATGAAGTATTCCTTCTTCTTTCAATGTCAAATATGCATAATTTGCAAAGAAGCTGAATAACTTGCTTACAGCATTTTTAGAGAGTTTTTGAGTATCAGATGAAAAATATGGCAGCTGTAGTTAAGTGCTCTTTAAATTGTGCGTTTCCAGTGAGTATTTAATTTACTTGAACAGCATTGATAAGGCCTCAAAGCAGACTGTGAAGTAAACTTTATAGTCCTGGGGTGGAAAGTAAATGCTGGTATAGTTTAAAACTAGGTGAGAGATGGAAAAAGAAGTCACTAGTAGGGTTAGTACACTGTTGAGTTAAACAAGGAGGGTGTCAGATAGTGAATTGCTCCAGATTATGGCTACAGTCATTGTTGCTCACTGCTTTTATTGATGATGGGAAAGACTCACCAACAGTTAGTCAGGTTGATAGCAATATTTTTGTTTCCTACTGGCTGCTTTTGTGAAAGATTTTTATAGATGTTTTCCACAAGAAATGGTTGGGCTTTGCTTTGTCCTCTGTGTCTGCTGTTTGGTCTTCCTTTGTCAAATGACACTCCAATTTGCTTTCTATTTCATCGGTATTTAATTTTACATTGAGAATACCTCTTTCTATGTAACTGTGCCAAAACAAAATTTGTACTACAGAAGCAACTAAACAAGGTTCCCCCTCTGACATCAGAAGAGATAAATATTGCTGAAGTGATGGACATTGTACTACCTCACAGCTCAAAGAAAGTAATAATGACTTTGCTGATTCAGACAGGAGATTTGTCCAGCCCACATTCTTGTCTTCATAAATGGGCAGTAGCAGATAGGTGCAGAGGAAAGAGCTTAAGAACAAGGCATATTTGTGGTGCTGCTTCTCCAATATACTCTGATGATTCATGAAGTAGGGATTTTGATTGAAAGTAATATATTGAAGTATTTAATAATCCTTGATGATTTTTTTTTTCTTTTAGTTTGCTCATTTGCAGAGCTCAAGCTGATAGAAGTACATTCATTTACATTAACTATATCATCTGGGACTGACAGATTCATTATAACCCAAGATAATTAATTGCTGTTGTTTGGGACTTGAATTTTGGCTAGTTCTAAGTCTAAGCAGAACTCTCTTTCACGGTGAGCTAGAGACTTTCATAAGGGAATGCAGTAAGTATTAAAGCACTCTGAAGTTCACAAGTGACTAACCTGGCATTCAGCAAGTCTCAGGCACAGCTGCTGGCTTACTGAAGTCACACAGATTCCAGCTTGTAACTTGCCCACATGGCAAAATCTGAGCTTAAGTAAAGCTCACCTGCATCTACTTGGAGATTACGGCATAGACCCGGCCATATCTTCGAGTCAGTAACTGGCCCTGTGTCAGGTTTCCAGCCATGTGGTCTATCATTTCCTCTTTGTCTTCACGTGTATCATCAAACTTCATCTGTTTCACCTTAACAGTCAGAGATTCAGAAGACCAATTTCTATATTCTTTGTATGTGCACAATCTTTAGCAGAGCAGGGCTAAATATTAAGAGGGAAAGATGCATGAAGCTGTTTCTCACCTTGAAAAACTGTATTTCTTTTTCAATCAAATATATATTTAAATGCAAACATATCTCCAGTGCAACCAGAACCTCATCAGGCTAGGTTGCAGAGCACAAACAGATCCCAGGAGATACACTCTGCTCCTCCATGTCTCTGCTTTAGATTCACATAGTCATACAAAGTACCTGACATGCAACTGTAATCAACCTGTGATGTAAAGCTACAAAAGGACAGAAGCGCTGTTCAGCATACATGTCTCCAAAAACCTAAGACTCAGTGAAGACACTGCACTGATTATCATGGTGACATTTTTAATGCCTTCAGATAGTGCATATGTTATTAGTTGAGTATTAGTTGTCAAGATTGTTAACACTTTTAAATTTTGTCCATGCTCACAATTTATCTATGTGTTATTAACAGAGGACTAAGTATCACAACCTATAAAATTCTCAGTCTATTGAAGGGTTTCATGTCAGGTACTTGAATTAAAGGCTCACAAACCAATAGGTTTGTATGACTTGATCACACAGGTGTGTGTTTGTGTATGTGTGTCCACAGTTTTTCAAAAACAAACCAAAAAAAAGCAAGTCTTTTTACCCAAACATGAATTTCATAGGAAGTCTTTACCAAAAGATCAGATTTATGAGTCTGTTAAACAGACATTTCTAGATCATCTGTCTCCTACAGTTTTGTGATCTTTCTTCTTACAGAGTCATTCCTTTTTTCCTACTGACATGTAAAAATATAAACCAAACATTGTTCTGACTCATATCATTGCCACATTTTTTTCCATTTTCTTTCTACATTATAACAACTGAATTTTTCTTCCCTGGATTTAGTCTCCCCTCTGTCAAATTCTACTTGCAGAAAACTCAAAATGAACCAGTTGCACTAGTTAGATCTGAGGAGAAACGTTAGCAGAATTTGATGTAATCTATGTATTGAATATACGTACAAAATGGACTTCTCCACTCTCAGGAGACTGTGTAGGGAGTTGGTAGTGAGAGAGAACAAAGGTTTCAAGACCAACAGACATTAATCCAAAACCCTCTCTTGACATGAAATCCTGGCAAGGAAAACATTTTCATCTATCTTTGCCACGGGCTGCAGCCATGTCAGCAGCTCTGTAGTCAATATGTTACATGGGGGAAGGAATGAGTGTGGGTACCTCTATTTGTCCATCATAAGCCACGTGAATCACTAAAAAACGTAAATGCATGTAGCATTTACATTAGATCGTGTTGAAACATAAATGCCAGGCTTCCAAAGGGAACTTGCAAAGTTTCTAACAATTTTCTTTTCATGATTTTGGAGAACACTTTAAAGACAGCAATTATTCAAAAAGGGGTTAAAATTTGGTGTCAGGTAAAAATCATGATCTTGTATTTCACTTTTTTCCTACACTTTTCCATGACCCTTTGTGCCCTCCTTTCCCTTTTTCTTGTCAGGCATTTTTCGTAGATGATTGAATTTTATACGGGAATGTAAGTATATCCTGTAAGACTTATGCACTGAAAAAATACACGCCCATAAAATAATAAAAAAAAAAATTCTCAAGCACTTCTAGTCTAAAAAACATTTGCATCCAGTGTTTTTGGATGCTTTTGAACTATGTGCAAATTCTTGGTCAACCTACTGACAAATCATTAATAGCGAAAAGAATTAAGGTCAGTGAACCAATTGTTTGCTACAGATAATTCTCCCAGCCCTACACACAAAAATAACAGATAAATTAGATAATATACATAATGCAGACATGGAGATGCCCAGTAATTCAGCTGCTGCTCAATTCTATATTATTTATTACAAACAGGAGAGAATTAAGTCAACTTTCTAAGCAAAGTGGCTTTGAAAGAGTTTGTGCATGTTTGTTGGTTTGCTCTTGGTAAAACATTATTATTCCACATTAATTTTATCCACAGACTTTTTATTTTTTTTTCCTTTGGTGTCAATTTCTGTTGCAAAATCATAGTCCTTGTTACAAATCTTGCTTCTGCCTCTCAAAATCTTTGGTGAACTTTTCATGTAAAGACTTAAAATTCTTGATTTTAAGACAACTATTGTATAATATATCATACTATTTTAAATCCATTCCTGAAGAAATGAGTGGTATTTTTAATTGAGTGTAGCGGAAAAAAAATCAGTGATCAAAATCCAGTGTAAACTGCCACTTTTTTTTTTTCATATTCATATATAACCCACCTTCTAAACATTTGCCGATTCTGAATTTTGTTTTTTAAAGGTACATTCCTTACTTCAACATGAAGAATTTTGAGACTTTTCCCAAGTATTTCCTATTTGTGAATTGTCCCAGAAGTCATTGTGTTTCTTTTCCTTGACTGTGTGCTTGAATCTTTTAAAAGGTGGAAAAATTAATTAGGACTGAGATATAATTATTTGTTATGCATACGGTCAGGGATTTGCATAAATAATACATATTATGCAATGTTTTAGAGAGAAATTGGTCACCTAACTGTTCCGAGAGTGTAAAAAAAAAGGTATGGAATAAAAATGAATTTTTTAGGAAGTTTCTGTAAACTATTTAGTTATATATGTTGCTGTTCTTTGGTAACTCTAACTTGCATTCACTGAGATGTATGTAATTACTCCTGATTCTAGTTTCAATTCAGGCACTACAGGATAACTCACGATTTGGACTTTTTATTTATTTGCATAGTTGGCATCATAATGCTCAGTTTAGCCAGTCTGATGCCTGTTGAAGTATTCTTACATCTGATAACAACTGCAAATATTTGAAAAATTAGACACAGCTCTGTCTTTTCTGCAAGTAAACAAAGTTGAAATTCCCACTAAACTCATCTACACACAGAACGACTGTACCCCTTTGAAAATGCAGTATTACTTTCAGCTTTGTTGTTGCTGTGTATCTGACCTTTTTGATCTTTTTTTATTTTTTTCCCCCATCCTTGTAAAGCTGTCCTCTCTTGACTTCACACAAGTCAAAAAATTCAACAGAAGGCTTTCAGATGTAATTTGGAACATTTCTCATTTTGGGTTTTATCATTCAAATCTTCTGATCTGATTTTCTTATCCCTTAGAACTCTTCACAATCTCAGAGGAAAACAGCTCTCAGGCCACAGGACTATGCCTATAAATCTTCAAAATACTGTATCTAGGGCTGTTTCATCTGTTGTAAAGCTGCAGCTTTGCACAGGTGAGTAATCATCTCTGCTCTAATAAAGTTGGTAATGTAATTTGAAATGAAATTTGATTCCTCCCTTTTTGGAAGCAGCAATACTATTTGAAAATGAAATAGCAGGCCATTTGTTTGACGGCTACTCCATTACATTGAAGTCATCCTTCCTGTAGTCATACAACAAGCAAAATGTGAAATAGCGGTATCTTTTCCCAAAAAAAAAATTACTGGGTAATTGCACAAGCAAATGGCAAACCTAATTTTTTTAGGTGATTTTAGTAAGCAGATTCTTCCTGAGAAATAGCTTTCCTGACAAAATCAAATTCTACTGTTGCATTTCATATGGGTTTTAAGGAGACAGTTCCATAAGCTTAAGGGTGACTACATATTTAATGCTTCAGTTCAAGTTGGTATTACACAATACAGGCACTTACAAACTCATATTCATGGAGCAGTGGTTGAGTGTATAATGAAAACATGAAAATACCTTCATCTACCCAAATTGCCCTTAAGGCATTTGTTACCTAGTAAGTTTTCACAACTTTGCCATGAAATGACCTCAAGGCAAAGAGTTCAGAAAACACTACTGTTTTCTGGGACATGTAGAAACATTGAAGTGCAGCAGGCATTAAACCCACTAGTCTGCATTTTTGGTTAGTGCAAACCACTGGTAAGGCATTGACTGCAACCTACAAGCGCTGCTTTTTCCTGTCTAGGTTGACTATTCTCCAGTCATGCTGCAACCCTTTACAAAAGCCTCTGTAGAAAACGTCCTGGCTGTTTGTTTCTGGCTTTACTAATGAAATTTATTTATAAAGTGAAGATCACCATCCAGTATAAACTGAATAAAGTCCATTGACATTGGTGGAGTTTTGCTAAGTTTATACAACCAGAGGCTTTGGGCCTACATACAAGTATTTTGTATTGTTTTCTATTTGCACATGATTGTCATTCGCTATTTGATTTCCTGAGCTGCCAGACAATATTCAAACATCTTGCAAGTATTCAGCAACGCCTTTTTTTCCTTTATTGTGTGCTTCCTATATTTTTGTATCAATTTTAACAATGAATTTTTCAAAATATTTATTTATTATGAAAGAGACCACTGCCTAAAAGATCCAAGTGATAGATTTCCCCCCTCCCTGTGTTTCCATCCTAACAAAAAAGCTATTAAATCAGGCAGAAATCTGATTGCAGTCTCTGTTTTCAAGCACTGTGGAAATTGGTAAACACATGATACTTCTTTCTGTGACTTTGGGGGAAAAAAAAGTATATAAAGTGAATTAAGTTTTAGTTTTAGGATTTTTTTCTAGAAAGGTATTTGTGCAAGTGCTTTGTACAAGTGAAAGAAATCATTTATTGCCCTTTCAGTTCCTCCCTATTGCTATTTCATTTCCTCCAGTCTATTTACTTACTTTCATCATCCCTCTCCAACGTACTTAAAGATTCAGCTACCTTCTCAAGTTTCCTCAAGTTATTTTTTGTTTAGATGAACCAAGTAGGATGGTGAAACAGTACCCTACAATTTTCAGTACCCAAAGACAAACAAGGAATGTGATTCAAATATCAGACAACGAATGAAGTCTGAATACATAATTTGCTAGATAATAAACCTGAATAAATATTCGAGTTAATCATGGAAAGCCTGTGGTTTTGGAAAAGAACCTAAATGATCTGAGTGTATTATTTGGTCACCAAATTAGTTGCTCAGCACTAGTTACAAAGGCATGCAGATGGCCTCTCTTGCTAGAACCCTTGTTTGGGAGATACATGGCTATTCTGACAGCACTGAATGCATAGTCTTGCTTCAGGGAACAGATAACATATTCAATAAACATTCTTAAAATGTATTAATATTAATCACACTTATAGGTACATTGCCAGAAAATGAGGCTCATCTCATTTTTAAGGATCCTTCAATATATCCTAGAATACGTATTCTAAGTTCCTCTACTTACATGACAGAGCTGCCCCAAGACATGCATGCAGGCTTTTGAATACTGTATCATCTGATTAATATTTAAGATCCAAAGAAAATGGCTAAGGCAGCCGAATAAAAGTGAAGTCAAATACAGGGAAACATTTTCTTCCCTGGAGGGCTTTTGACCAATGGAGCTCTGAGCTCTTTCATACCAAATGGGAATATATTAGGCTCTTTTAAGGTAGTTTTGCAGCAAGCATTCAACTGTGTGTGATGTGCAGCTATTGTAACCAAAAAAGATATTTTAATTTCATCATATTTTGCTTGCTATTTCTAAATAGATTTCACAATTTTCCTCATTTAAAGAGACTTATTGTGATATTGCAAGGGATATAATTTTCAGGAGTATTTTATATGGTCATGCTAACTGATATTTACAATTTCATAACCTAGCTAGTATTGAACAGCTCTTCATCCAAGGAGAAATACAATAAGAAGCTGTGTGTTTTAGTTATAATAAAGACAAACCATAGGTCTACTATTCAATTACCTTGAAATCCAGTCCACGTATTCAGCTTCATGATGCATATTTGAGGGTAGGCTATAGAATTTAAGGACCCAATTGTTCAATTAGGATTTATCCAAAATGTATTACAATGACTTCTTCTTGAGAAATTTCAGCTCATGGATGCAAATACCTACAAGTATTTCTAAAAGTTCAGTTGCTGTACTTTTTGCAATGAAAGTCTGTATAAAAAAAGGAATGTTTAATACACTCAAATTTAATTGTAGTCTTGCAGAACCCTATGTACAAAAGATGAAATAGCTTTTGTAAATCATTTGATACGTATGTGTCTTTCCTGCACAAATATGTGGAATGGTACTGGTAATTTTTTCATATGAATACATGTTTAAACTTTTCCCTCCATCCGTCAGGACTTGAATGCTGGTAAAAGCTCTTCCTTTGGGAGAAATTAGCAGAGATATTCAGAAGCCCCCAAAGAATGCTGTGAAAAGTACTTGTAAATTAGTATCTTCTATAATTGCTCCTCTTTTTCTGCTTATTTACTTTCTGGAAATGTATTTCAGTTTTCCTTGGGTAGATTCTTTACCCACAGTTATATCCTATTTTAAGGAGTTTTTAATTTGCACTATATGAACAGCTATAGGTATTGGAAGTTCTCTACCTTTTGGATGCAGAATAGTCTAGAGAGTGTGTAGACAGGGCAAGTTCTTTGGGACAGTGTTTGTCTTTGTAATGGGTTTCTGAAGTGTTTTTGCCATAATGAGGCTGCAGGCTGAAGGAACTGCAGTAATGAATCATCCTCACTAGTACAGGAACTGGATAGGTGGGATGAATCACCCCCTGGAGATGCTTGCCTCTCCTCATTAGACAAGGGCTAGAGGAGAGGTGACAGCATGGACCAGACAGCTAACTTTCAGAATGTTAATGTTAAATGACAAATTTAAGCAAAATAGTTTTAAATTTTGAATAAGTGCTCAGAATATTTTTTATTTTCTCTGTCATCGGCTATCTGGAGAATGTTTTTGCTTTCAATACAAATTTACTACACAGAAAGTACTCTTCATTAACTCAGAATTATTCATCTTAAAATTAAAAAAAGTAGTTATTGTTGTCAAAAAGTATCAGTTTATATTAATGTGTAAAATATTTACATATGAAGTCAATTCACCTGACACAAAATCAATTTTTCACTAAGAGGCTTAGGGTCCACCTGTTGCCAACGGGAAGAGAAAGGCACCTCACAGAGGTAGTTCATCTCAATGCAAGCCAAATGGAAGGTTCATCTGAGACCTAACAGTTCAATGACCCGAAACTGGGTGTTCTAAGCCCCACCCTCTATCATGGTATATCAATTCAACTAACCTCTCTCTCTTAATTATAGATTATAAAATTAACTTAGGATAAATAGGATGCTTCATATAATTATTTTAAACTAAACAATTAAATCTCATATTGAATTTACACTTTTATGATCTGTTTATCAAATGTGAAACCCTCAGTGGAGACTTTTAGAGAGACAGAGAACTACACAAGTATTCCCATGCAGCCACCCATCTTCTTGCAGGTACAGTCCCTTGTGTTTGGTATTGTAACTCTCATATGATAGCTTATTTTTCTAGGAACTGCTCTTTTGGGTAGTTGTTTTCCAGGGTGCCATTATTCACACTGATTTTTGTTAATAGTAACACGCCTGAGGCTTTGGAAACCCACAGGAAAACAGTTGACTGAAATCACTGCAGTAAGTACCGTTTAAATATACATATAGTGACTGACATACACATTGTGGCCTGAGTCATTTGTTTATAAATGTGGAAAGTGTGTGGTAAAATAATCCCTCTGCAAAAGATGACCACGTGAATTGGCAAAGGGTAATGCAATAAATACAATTATAAACAAATAATTTTTTTTCCCTTTAGCCTCATTCCTTCTTCTTGCCTTTTGGCCTATACAGAACCATACAGGACTGACATAAAAATCCTTTCCTTATTCAAGCACTTGTTGAATCAGATTTGCACACTCAGCAGAGATATCCCTGAAGAGTGATTCAGGTGGATACAATACAATACACTCTGTATTATATAATATATA
>VZSF01010904.1:317842-348700 GCA_013398295.1 Chionis minor
TATTAGGAAGAAGTTCTTTACTGTGAGGGTGGTGAGGCACTGGAACAGGTTACCCAGGGAAGTTGTGGAGGCCCCATCCCTGGAAGTGTTTAAGGCCAGGCTGGATGGGGCTCTGAGCAACCTGCTGTAGTCAGAGGTGTCCCTGCCCATGGCAGGGGTGTTGGAACTTGATGATCTTTAAGGTCCCTTCCAACTCTAACCATTCTATGATTCTATGATTCGAAATTACATAAGTATTCTTTCTATTACCTGCATAGCCAGCCCCTTGAAGCAGTGCTCTAACCAGTGGAGAGTGAACTAAAACTAGCTATCAGAAAATAGCGTGTGTAAAAGTATTCCTGAATAGATTTGAGCCTGGCTACAGGATAGTTGTCCATTTGGGATTTAGAGTATTGAGCCCACATAAGTCCTCCTGAGATCACGGGGCCCTTACTTCTGGGCTTGGTATCTAGTGACTTTTACTCAAACTGACTCTTCAATAGAAAGGTATGATAAAACCTTCAAGCAACAAACAGAAACCAAACCTTAGTCTGTTTCAAACATCCTAATAATCAGTCTTACATCATACAAGGTCATTCTTCTTGCAATGAAAAAGAAAACATATTTTTAAGATTTATTCCAACATTGATTTTAGCAGATCTTTCCCAAATTCTTGGAGGACTGCATGTATCCCTTTTATATATGCTAATAAAGTATGAGGTAGACTGTATGCAGGTATAATTACTGTTCAACTAACATGAGTTTTAAAACTTCAAACACAGAAACCACTAAAGAAGTAGTTTATAATGTAGTTCAGTTCCACTAAATGCACTGGAAAGATGCTGAGCTACATCACTCCAGGTTTTGACCTTGATTACTTGAAAAGATTATTGTTGACCATGAGCCAGAATGTGCCCTTGTGGCCAAGAAGGCAAATGGCATCCTGGGGTGCACTAAGAGGAGTGTGGCAAGCAGGTCGAGGGAGGTCGCCCTCCCCCTTTACTCTGCCCTGGTGAAACCACAACTCTAGTACTGCGTCCAGTTCTGGACTCCCCAGAAAGAAAGACAGCGAACTGCTGGAGAGGGTGCAGTGAAGGGCCACAAAGGTGATTAGGGGGCTGGAGCACCTTTCTTATGAGGAAAGGCTGAGGGAGTTGGGTCTTTTTATTCTAGAGAAGAGAAGACTGAGGGGGAATCTTATCAATGTCTACAAATACTTAAAGGGAGGGTGCCAGTAGGAGGGGGCTAGTCTTTTTTCAGTGGTGCCCAGTGATAGGACAAGAGGCAATGGGTACAAACTCAAATATAGGAAGTTCCATCTCAACATGAGGAGGAACTTCTTTACTTTGAGGGTGGCAGAGCACTGGAACAGGCTGCCCAGAGAGGTGTAGAGTCTCCGGCTCTGGAGACATTCCAAACCCACCTGGACGCCATCCTGTGCAACCTGCTGTAGGCGAACTTGCTCTGGCAGGGGGGTTGGACCAGATGATCTCTAGAGGTCCCTTTCAACCCCTAACATTTTATGATTCTGTGATTCTATGTTATTGTAATCCTTATATAATGGCAATTTGGCTCAACTGTGAAGTATTGTATTTGCAATTCCATACATCTATTCCTAGTAAATGTATAATTTTTCTTAATATTTTTAGAGAAAGGAGACAAAAGTGTATGCCTATTATAGCAGGAAAGAAGCTAGCTAGAGAGCACAGTTGTGGTACAAAATTCAGTGCTGATCACATATTGCAGCAACTTAATGCACTTCTTTTACTGCTTTGGTTGTTCTAAATACAATCTATTTTAGCTAAATCTCCAAGATTTAGCTTATGAAAGGCAGAATTTGACCAATTTAAGGAATGTTACATTTGCAAATGGATAAATTTTATGCCTCCATAACAGCTTTAAATGTATTCATTTTCTTTTCAGCTATAAATATTCTATAATGGGAAAGAAGAATATAAAGTAAACTCAAAATCACTAACCTAACCTTTTTTTATGAATAACACTTTCTGATATGATACATTTAGCTAGTACTGAATTACAGAGAAGTTCCGACAGAAGTACATACGACATCTGCATTAATATCAAATTAATCCTTTATGATCTATGCTATTGTCATGAAAACTAGACAAATTCATTAAACGAGTCACTTAAAATAAAATGTTTCTTCTTTTACGCAGCTTTTTAGTCCTATTTGAGTATTAAGTACGTCTTTTCTCAGATTCAGAAGATCCATTTTTTTCCCTTCAACTGCACGCCTCAAAGAGGAACTTGAACTGCAGTGTAGTCTGATGACAGGGAACACATTATGTGGGGGTCAGCAAAACTCAGAAGTTACCCATTATTAGGCAATATTAGAGCTAGCCAAACACAGTAAAAATGGTAAGTGATACTTTTCAAAACTGGAAATCATGCACTCCTCAAAATTAACACTTAATAACCAATCACAATTCACTGATGCCCCAGTCTTTTTATCGATACTGTTTGGTTTGTTCTGAGATCTCAGAGCAAATAGAAAGGCTAACTTACTATGGCAACAACTGCAGGATGTATTGCTTTACCTCTGAAACCTAACACTTTCAAATTGGGGTAATTCTTACACATATCTTGTGGCCTGGGGCCACACATCAGAGGGGCAGAAGGAATCTGTGAAGAGTTGTAAAGCCGAGTGTCTTGCTGAGAATGCCTAGCATGCTTTTGACATTGCTACTCCACAGAATTCAGGTAATACAAATCACCAAAATATAGTGAAAAATAGCAACAATATCAGCCATCAGCTTCAAGTCACAGTTCCACCAAGAGTTAAAGAAAGATCCTACAGAGTTGCTTCAGAGAGCAAGAAATGTCCATTGATCTAGAAATCACACAGTTCTGTAAATTTCACTGAACATAATAACCTCTTGTCTTTGAGAGCTAAGGCTAACTACTACTATGACTTGCAGCCAAAGCAATTTTTGTATTCTTAATTTATCTTATAAACTTCGTGTGATTGTTATTACAGATGGCCAGGGGACAAGTACTGAATTCCATGTCAGTCATCAAGGTATCAGAATGTAATTTTGCATTGGAATGAAAATGAAAAATAGTTTTTGCTATTGCTGGACCCGTGTTTTGAGCCTTTCCTTCCTTCCCTTTTTTAAAAAAGGGGGATCGTGCTTAAATGGGTAATGTCAGAAATAAGTTTACATCTCTCTATAGGAGAAAGCTTTTAGACCACAGTTTCTCTAACTATGGAAGTATATTTTTTTGTCAGTGGAGGGAGTGGTTCGTGCCTTGGCATCTCTTTGTTGGAGTTGTTAATATACTTCAAGTCATTTTGGGGTTAGAGTCCCGTAATTCAACAGGTAAGAGCTTTAAACATAGATGTACCTCAGGTCGGTACTTGTACCATCAGGTATGGAACATGTGAAAAAAAAAGAGTCCAGAATCAGATCCTTCTGAGGTAGGTTTTCCTAAAACTTGAATAGCCTCTGTGAAGTGTTTCAGCACTAATTATTAACAGTGTATCAGCGAAATTGTTTTTCAGCTGTGAAGTGTTTTAACACTGACTTATTTCAATCAAAATTGAAATAGTGCTAAAGTTTTTTTCAGGCAGGTGTACTTACTAGGTAATATTTGCATTTGATTTTCATGAAAGAGAATGTATAATAATAGATCATAATGCTGAGACAGACCAACTCTGAGACTGAGAAAAGAGTGATCAGGAGATCCTTATAACACAAGTGCAGTCTTCGATTAATATATATAAATCTTATTTTCTTAATTAAGTTATGACATTCAGGTCTTTAGGCCAGAGCAATTATTATGAAATAACTTTTATTTTCCTCTTACCAAATTGCTAATGACACAGATGTGTCTAAATTTTCCTCTTGTGGTAAAATATTATTATAAATGACAATGAATGCAAACTCAGCTCTGTAAAGTACATTAATATATTCCTAGCATGGCTGAGCAATCTAGTTTATTGAACTGTTTTTGGGATACATTTAAATGTGACTCTTATGAGTTAGGATGATGAGTATCATTCCAAGCTTTCCTGAGATCATCTAAATAAACTGGTTTTATGGGAGGAAATCATATTTATTTGGTTCATTGCTCCAACAGAAGTTTCTTGGACATCTCTGTTACTTCAGATGTTCAGAAATACTGAAATCACCCAAAGATTCCTTAAGCTGGCCATTACTGAGTCTTTCCTTGGAGGAATAGTAATTTTGTCATAGATTATAGCTTAAACTCAATTTTCCACAACATGATAGTTTATGAAATTATAGTATGTGCTATAACATTTGTTGTTGATTCACGTCCAGCCTGAGGCAGAAAGTCTGCTGCCTCCTGTAGGAGAAAATTATGTTTCCTTGAATGAGAAGGATAGATGACAACCATAAAAGCAGGCAGTAGCACTTTGATTTTAAAAAAAAAAAAAGTTTGCTGTTATCTAAATATCCTGGAGATCATGAAGCTACAGAACTATTAGGTGACTTAATATTCTATGGTACTTTCGTACAGGGTAGTAACATCACTGTGTTATTTGCTGCAGTATGTGCATAAACAATAAATACTGGATTACATGCTGGTGTGATACGCACCAATATAATTTCAGAGTAACAGTTCAAGTAAGTGAAACAATTTCCCTGGAATTAATCAGGTTGAATCTGTTTGTGAGGGAAGAGAATTTACCTGTACAATGGCCTTTTTTCAGTGTCCTTTCAGTTCCAGAGTTACGTTACTGATTATGTAGAGGAAAAGACGGCATAAAAGGAAAGTACGAACATAGTATTAAGCCTCAAACAAGCTTGAATAGTGGCTAAGGTTACATTGGTTTTATCAAATATGCAAGGAAACTATCGATGCTCTTTTATGCATGCTGCTGTGTGAGAATGTGCTATAGAAATAGTCAAGCTTTTTTCAATCATCTTGCCTTCTTTTCAAGCTAAGAATTCGGTAAGATAAATATCCCAGAATTTCTAAAATAGGCGATGTGAATCTCATCCTAAGACTTAAGTTAAAATATGAATGTCTGAAAAAACAAAGGCTCATTGTAGGAAGTTGTCCCAAGTTTAACATCCAGAGAAGGATTCATCCTGTGCTAGTGTGAAGAGGTCTCTTCAGATGCTCCAGGGTATTAGAGATATGCCAAAAGGCTGACAGATATGACCTGGGACCTATGCTGGTGAAAGACTCGTCCTGTTGTAAAGAATCTGCTGAGAAGGAAATAAAATACCCCTGGGCATCTAAACTGTTATTAATTGCCTATATATAGGCAACTGAAACCTCACCTGTGTTAAGGGAGTTTTAGATGTTTGATATTTTTAAGTAGAGGTAATTTTGATTTGATTTTTGACATGTTAGTGTTCAAGGGAGGCTTGGCTTTACTGAAACCAACTAGATTATATTCCTGGGTAATTACTTCTAAGGCATGAAAGTGACATTACAATGTTTTCTAAGCAGTTAAAAGCTACATTTCACTTTGTGTATTAGATTCAAAGATATCTGAGAATGCTCAGAGTATCTAAAAAACCACACTTTTGTTTTCAATTTTTGTATAAGAGTTTTATAAATACAAATTATCTGATAGCTTGGGTAGAATTCTCCTAGGAATGAATCATACATCTCAGTGTCATAAACTCTAATTCCTACAGGGATTCTAAACTACATTCCCTAATCTGAATTCAACTTTTTGGATTTGAGCACCGCCTTTTTAGTTCTCATCTAGATTGTGAAGCAACAATACTCTGTCTACCTGACCTATTTGAACAACCGTATTTTACATTGTTGTTTTCACTGTTAAGTATGAAGCTGAATAATGCATCACATAAAATTACAGGATGAGCAATTTAAATTGTTAGCACTGCATACCGTCATATTTTGAATCTGCTGACTTGTGTATGGTTGATTACACAGCCCAAATGTTACAGTAATGTTTCTTTATTTCCATTTAATATTAAAGAATATGTCCTCCAAATTCTGTAGTGGTGTCTTTATAGACAAAGTAAAACCGGCAAATATTGTTCAGTATATTAATATCTAAATAGACTCATTGGAAATACATACTGGTTAAATTCCGTATGTTGAAAGTAACTATGGCTGTTTTCAGGAGAAAGAGGTATATCTCTGCATGTTCAAACCATGTCATTGGATAAATGTTTGATGTATTAAGTTTAGATGGAAAAAAGTGGTAATTAACATAATCAAGGGAAAATAGCATTAAGGAATAGCTCAGTCTGAACATTTCTCATTTCTCCCCATATGTATGGGAGACATCAGTTTCTTGGACTCACAAACTGATTTCATGTAACTTCTTGGGGAAAACTTAGAACATCCTTTGAATACCTGTAAGCCTTTATAGTCTAGGTTCAAGGTCTATTTTAGGGGTCATGAAGGACTTTTTGGTGTTGAGAATAAGAAGTATAGATTTTCTTTAAGCTTTTTTTTCTTTTTTGCATTTGTTATAGTCTCTCTTAGCTGTTGGGTATTGTGATACAAAACCTCTGAAGAAAGAAAAGAAATAATATAGCAATGAATGGATTTTACTAGCCATAAAGGAAGAAAGATAAGTAGCTGAAGACATTCTAATCATCCTTTTGTAAGTTAAATCTATCAACTGAAGGAGTTAGGTCTTTTCTCATGGAGCAGGGTGGGGATCTCATCACAGTTTTCCAATACTTAAAGGACAGAGCCTCTCTCTTCATAAGGAGCCACGTGGAGAAAACAAGGGGTAATGGTACAAGTTGCACCAGGAGAGGTTTCATCCTGATATAAGAAAGAATTTTTTTACAGTAAGAGCAATCAATCACTGGAACAGTCTGCCCAGGGATGTGGTACTGTCCCCATTACCACAGGTTTTCAAGACATAACTGCACAGAGTGCTAGATAACCTCACCTGGTCTCCCTTTCTCACAGAAAATTGGACCAGATGATCTTTCAAGGTCCCTTCCAAGCTGGGCTGTTCTATGGTTCTATGCTTCTGTGAACTGACATGATCAGAAACCATTTTGAATCAAGGAAAATGAACGTCGATGGGAAAGCTAGTAGGTAAACACTAGCAAAGTCCTGGGGAGAAGGAGAGTCTGTCCTGTGAGACATTTAAAATATATTGGTTTCTTTAGCATAGAAAGGGTCTTAAATGAGATATAACAGCTGTTTTTAAAGAAAACAGAGGGTAAATACTGGAGCATCGTTTGCTCCACCCCCACCCCCCCTCCCCCTTATAACTGTTAGTTTATGAAAACAATTTCCAGGCAGCAGCACCTTCCTTTTTTTTCCTAGGGTTTTTTATTTTTACTCCCTGAAAGTCATCATGAGGCAGCCCTCAGTGCCCTGCAGGGCCGCAAAGTGCTGGTTTGTGCTGCTCTCACAGCAAAGGGGTGCATTTCCACACACATTTTCACTTTCTAGATGGAGGCTGGGTTGCGTGTGACCAATCAATGTCTGCCTGTAAAGTCCTGAGGGCTGGAACTTCACAGAGACAGCTGGTGAGTGGAACGGTAGAGCCTAGGAAATGCAATGACACAGCTATGGAGAGGGAAGTCAGGGAAGAGCCAGTGCTTATTTCCTCAGGAATTGCTCTGCTCAGCCAGCACAATACTTCTCCTTTCTAATAAGAGCTGATTACTCCAAGCCATTATAGCCTGCTGTAACCTTAGGAGTGTCTTTATACACTGTGAGTCAAGAAAAGAAAAAGCCTGCAAGCATAGAAGGGTCTCAGCACCAGAAAAATTCATTAAAGAAACCCATGATGAGGTTCCCATTTTAAAATGCCAAAAAACAATGCAGACATTTTGAATGTTAACTCACAGATAAAAGATTCTCTTTTTATACTCCTGATGATGCAAGTTTTGACCGTCTGCTCTTCATTCCAGATTTCTAAACAGATAGTCCAGGGCTAGGAGGGTGAGAAAATAGAGTGCATTCAAAGGAAAGCACATCTTTCATTGTGTGTAAGGGGGGAAAGAAAATGTTCCCTTTTACAGAAGTTACATTTCAATAACATCTCAGTCTTTGTTATCAAATACAATATTTTTGTGTTTCTATTATAAACTTGAGTTTAGACTCACTTTCTGCTGAAATGACAACTCTGAATATTACCAGGAAAAAAAAAAAAAAGAAGGTGATTTTAATCTAAATTCTGCCTTCACAAAGCTCTTTTCATTACAAGCCCAGAAACCAAGCACAACGTATCTACAACATTTGATTAAGATCCACTGAGGGTTAAATATAAACTTAGAGCCCGGGTTTCCTCCTGTGGTGCTACTGCTAAGATATTGAATGCTGATCTTTTCCCGAGGACACTTCTGTCTCTCAGGTGTCCTATGGTAAAAAATAAGTTCTTTTTCATGTAAAAAAACTAAATCTGTCATAAGAAACTGCTGAAATAATATAAATATGTTAGAAAGAAAAGTCCACTGAGAGGGGAAAGGTATACAGGCAATCTAGAGGATTAGGAGTGACAGAACATCAGTCAACATTTAAAGCCTTTACAGATAGAAAACTAGTGGAGGTATGAGTAAGCTGGTTATGACTATAGTAAGGTTCATAGAGATGGAACATGAGCATGAAGAGAGATGTGAATTCTGAACCACTATGAAACTCTACTTGTTTTTTAAAATATTTTTTATTATTTCACAGTTAAAAAGAAAAATGTCGAGTGATATTGGCAATCAATACCAAGTAAAATTGCATGCTTATCTTAGGGAAATTAAAAATATAGAACAACATATTACAAGCAGATATTTTGGTAATTAGGGGTGGGGGCAGCCTGGAGACATTGTTCTGGTTTTCATCAGCTCATGTCTGTTTTCAAATCTAATACCTCTCTATATCTATAGAGCAAGTGAGAGGTACTGCAGCAAGATACCATAACAGCTAGTTCTCATTAATATTTAAGGATCCACTGCATCATTTCTGTTGTATACAGAAACTCCAACATATGTGCAATACGGGGTTTTAAAAGAAGCAGGATCAGGCTACCTAGTCTTTACTCTACGCATATATATGTATGCAATATGTACATTTAAAGGCCATTTGCTTAGGGTTTATTTCATTTTTTTTCCTTTCAACTCTGCAGTCATAAATTAGGATGTAGTCATTAATTACATCCATTCTAAATAGCCGGTAATCTTTCCTCATTATCAGTCAGTATAAGTAAGAGGTGGCCAGTATATACACTTAGCTATTGCTTGTGCAAATTTGAGATTCAAGTGACAGCAGGCTGAATTCTGAACTCAAAAACTCTGAAAATAGGCATTCTTTACATATAATACTAGGAAGAGAGGTTTGGAGATTGTATTTCCTTTTTAAAATACTGCTTGGAAATTCAGTTTATCCCTAACACTTAATAAACCATACACACTTGGTACAGGCAGCAGGTACAAGTGCATAGTCTCTTCCTCATTCTAGTTTTATTTTTCCCTCAAGTGGCTGAAAGAAGAAGTGCTACTCTCCTAGCACAGCTTTATAAAAGAAGCAACATAACTCAGAAAAAAACAAATTTGCTGTAAGGGAAAATTATAAATTCATAGGATTCATTACATTGGAAAAATCCATAGTTTTGTGAGGATTTGGGACTTCCTCATAGACAGCAGCATTGTTTCTGTTTTACATGATAATAGCTGTTTAAAGGTATGTAAATTATTCAGGCAAGATTCTTATCTCCTGGTGTTTTAAATGAGACAAATATCAGTTTTCGGTAGAGGTGATGTTACAGTTTGCCAAAATACCATTTATTATTTATTTGTAGACGTTAAATGAACTGTCAAAAAATGCCTAGTCAGAGATGTCTTGTAGAAAGTCATTTTCAGAGACCATGTTTAAGAAAACATTAATTCCCACCGCTACATCCAGTATAAAGTAGCTTCATTCTCTTACTGCTGCTTGTAAAAAACTGCTCTGAATGTGGAATAAATCAATGAATAATGAAAGAAAAAGTCCAGCAAGCCTCTCACAGTTTCTATTGCCCTAGCATTAAAGCAATCATCTGTCTCTACCTGATTAAAGCAGCTGCTTGGGCACTCCAGGTGACTTTTGGCTCGTAAAACACCTGTAAACAAATCTGTTTGACACAGAAACCAATTCAGAAAGGTTACAGAGCTTCCCCTTTTTAAAACTAACAGGGGCTTAAATGGTCCCGTCTGTATCCAGAACAGCGCATCTTCAGGACACAGCCATAAAGTCACTGCACTTGCAGAGATGGAGAGTAGCCCAGACGCAGACAAGCTTTCACTGCGTGACTCAGCACATGGCCATGACGTTCCTTGCAACCTTGCACTTTGCTCATCTTTTTTCTGATCCAGCTTAGAAGACCATCTTCCAAGGACTATTTGCACACAGTAATATCTCTTTGTGCAAAACTACTTGATATTGGCGCTGAGATCATTATAAATTTGATCCTTACATCCTAACCACCAAATAAAGGCTGTGATAGTTATCTGTGTCCATGATACAAAATTCCACAAGACTGGGTGGATACATTTTTCTCCAGACTTGGCAGGAACTTGCAGTATGTGAACAAATCTATTTAATGATCAATAAATTTAACACCTATGAAACCTGTTCACTCAACCAATCACAGTGCAAAAAATCTCAAGCTGCTAATTAAAAAAAAAAAAAAAAAAAACCCACAACACAACCGCCCCCCAACAAATAGGATCAAAAAGACTTCATACTTTCAATGTGGTCTAATACTTATATATTTTCTGTGCCCTTTAAAGCTTTTCTAACCATTCCTGTGGCTCTAGATATGTGAGAAATCTCATAGGTTAATTAAGCTGCCTCTTATCAGAAATTACAGTAACGGCCAGCTAGCCAAAATACTAATCTCCGAATGTGCAGCTTAAGCTTTGTATCTGAAATCAATCATATTTGCAAGCAGCCTGAAATATTATCCATATTAAACCTAGTATTAAATACCCTCCCATATCTAGCTTCTGCATTTGGTTCCCAAGACTGACTATCACGTTTTGTAGCATTTCAGTCTGTGAAGAGCCCCATAGATTTCCACGGAATATGTGGTGTAGTTATGCTTGCATTACTTGAAGAAAGTCTGTCTTTGGGCCCTATAGTATCTCTCATAACACAAGCAGTACAGTAGTTTCAATGTTAACCATATGGATTGTTCATTGCATCTACAGAAGACTGTGCAACATGTTACTGTTCCAGCAAAGATGACTTGAACTTAGATTTCATGCAAAGAAAGGACAGTCGATTTAATGTTAGTACTTGATTAGCTTCAAGCTGCATATCTTACATTAACACTATCTTGCTCTTTTTCACTTTATTACATCACATACAACTGTATCCACAGAGAAGTTTAAATCTACTCCTATTTTCACAGTAGGATTTAGTTTCTTTGCATAAACGCCATTCAAGTTGATAAACTGTATTGGTGTATGAAACACAGTGGGTTGGGGGTGTGTGTGCGTTTTGTTTTTTCATTTTGTCAGCAATAAAAAAACCCAAAAGGCAGCGACTGTTTGTTCAGCGAGATCTGTTCTAGTTTGCTTTTATTTCCTTTCTAAATAGCTGTGTTCATAGGAGAAATCTCCACCCTGACATACACAGAGTGGAAAAATCCCAGAGGTACTCTTTGGGTTCTATAGGGAATCGAAAAATTGCAGTTACTCAAAACATTGCTTTTGAAGCTCTTGTGTGGAAAGAATCACGGGGCTTGTTGAATCTCACAGCAAAACCTGCTGTCTCAGCAACAATTACTGTAGTTGCGCTTACAAACTGACACCAGTGATAATGTCAGTGCGCAGCTGGGATCTTAAATGGAACCTGCTGCTCCACACCAGCTTATTCAAGTACATTCATGGGCAGGAAAAAAGCAGAGAGAGGGGCAGAGAAGATGTGACCGTGTGTGTGTGTGTGTGTGTGTGTGTGTGTGTGTATTTTGCATTCAGAAGAGCGAAATTAAAAAAAGCAAAGTTATGAATTTAGAAAAGAAATGTAGAAAAAGGCGGACGGGGTGAGAGGATACCACCTGCCACTCAGCAGGGGACTCAGGGCGTCAGGAAAGCAGCTCAGTGCCAGCAGGTGAACAGGGCAGCAGGAGCCTGGTAACTGGCAGCCAACATGTGGCCAGGCCAGCGGGCGGCAAACACCTGGCCATTTCTTTGTGAACCAGCCAGCGGGAGCCTGGTTCGGAGCAGAGAGCAGGTGGACGGGGCGGCAGCCAGGCTGGATACCTGGCAGCTGCTCTGAGGTCAGCTTGTCGAGAGAGCTCGCTGCACGGAGCCATGAAAAGGGCTGTTTGCTTTTCCTCTCTTGCCTTAGGATTGTTCATATCGTTTAGCAGGAAAGATGTAACTCAGCTTCTTCAAAGTGCCGTTGGTGGGGAAAGTGAACGCCGTGTCACAGTCTAGTAAATTTATTCCTGTAGTCATTTTCAACGAGATCTTTAGAGGAAAGTGCACATGATGGTCATCAGTGCTAAAGAGCTGTCAGCATCTCTTGAACAATATTGGAAGGAAATTTCCTTACGCACATTGGTCAGTCTCCAAATGATTCTGCTTTTAAGTACCATGGTCTGTATCTAGATGTCCAGGCAAGAAAATCTAAGACATTACCCAGTGTAAAACTAGCCACAGTAGTAATAACATTGCAAACATCCTCTGGTGAGCACTACAGCAATGAGATCATTTTACTAATCTCCAGAGGAAAAAACAGAGATTAGGTTAACAGCCGATGGCATTCATTATAGCTCTACACACGTTAAGGCACTACACCGACTGGCACTATCTAGAAACTGGCTTTGTATGTCCATCCTGTCCCTGATGAGCTCTGCAGAGCATGGTAGCCAGAGAAAAACAAGTGCTATTGCTGCAGTATCAAACCCCCCATTGTGAAGGGCACTAGCTGGAACCGGTATACAAATTGAAGAGATTTTAAGATTTGAGGTTGCACAGCTCATTAAGCTCTTTTAATGAAAGTTACATTTTTTCTATGCATTTTACAGACTGCAGTCTTTCCCCAAAGAGTTAACCATAGAGCTGACCCTTTCAATTAAAAAATCTTTCACCAATTTGAGTCATCTGGGATAAAGCTCGATATACATGAAATTAAATCAGAGTTCTTTCTTTGGAGAGAACAGACAAAACCTTTATACTGATCAGAACGGGGTTTTGTGATTTTTTTTATTTCTCCCTCTCTTCATTGCTGCTATGCCACTCTCTACAGAGTGTATTTGTTGCAGGAGAGTAACCTCTTTGCTCCCTGGAAATGACATGCTGCAGGGACTAGCACGTTCCCTGGGTGTATAGGCAGATAGACATTGCATAAGAAAAAGAAGTGGCACTACCTCTGACCATTACATTGGTGGAATTCCACAGCTAACTCTACTGATTGCACTTTAAAGAAAGATTTTTTGAATATATAATTAAAACCCCCATAATTTGTGAATATAACCCAGCCCAGTGCTTTATGGAAATATATCAAGTCTTAAGAGGAAGAAAACTGAGAGCAAATCACAGGAAAAAAAACCCCAAAACTAGCTATATTGAAAGAGAAGTGCTAACAATTACATTGCTAATGGTTATTTGTTCCAGGAACAACTGTTGAAATGCTAAAATAATGCATTCCTGTCAGAGTTAGGTTTCATAAATAACAAAACAAAAATAGTTTGTTCAATGGATAGCACATTATCACTGCAGAATACTAAAATATACAACCTGGAGAAAAGTGTGAAATACATTAAGAAGCAATCTGCAGGTAAAGACTATAATATATATTCATAAAGGGCAAGATTGTGCAAGCAACCTTGGCTGTTAATGTCTTGACTGGAGTGCTTAGCTTCACAACCTTTGCATTTTCTTCATTAAGACATTCAAAGTAATTGATCATTTTTATAGTGTTCAGAGGCTCAGACGCCATGGAAACAGACTGAAACTATGGGAGTGGTTGTAGTATTAGAATAATTAGCAACGAGTTGTGGAACAAAGTTGCTGGTCAATGTTTATCCCTCCCAGTTCAATCTCACACTGTGATTTGGCATTATTTGTGGTGTGACTTTTGTCTGCGTTCTTATGTAGACCTGTACATGGTCTTATCTGCCAGTATTTACACTTACATTTTTTCCATGTAGTATACTATGTATTTACTCTCAGAAAACATGCTTTATCGCGTAAATGTACTCAGACACTACTACTTACTGAAAATTAAATTGCCAATGAACTGCTTCTCATTACAGTGGTTGGCTTTGTTCTGGAGGAAATCCAATGGTTATGTGCACTTGTTTATCAGCACAGTTGCTCCTTTTTGATGTTATGGCTATTTGCATAATGTGGTCTTAATGTTCCAGATCTGCAGCTCAACATCATGATATATTATTAATAAGATACTTTCCTCCCTGTGAAATTCTCTGTGAAACTGAGAAATCATGTTTGCTGGAAGTTTCAGAGGAGGAAGGAGGAGGGTTTCAGTAGGAACTGACAGTAGTTTGTTGTCCTGGAAATGCTCAGGTTTCCCTTTAAGCAAGAAAATCACTTTAACCAACTATTTTTGCTCCCGGAAGAGTATACAAATGTGATGTGGTGCAGCTAGGGTCAAGGTGTATTAGGTGAATCATAGAAGAGAATCATAGAATGATTTAGGTTGGAAAAGACCTTTAAGATCATTGAGTCCATCTGTAAACATCACACTGCCAAGCCCACCACTAAACCTTGTTCCTCAGCACCACATCTACACATCTTTTAAATATATCCAGGGATGGTGACTCCACCATTTCCCTGGGCAACCTGTTTCAATGCTTCTGATGCAGAAAACATTCTTATTTGTATTTTTCTAGTGGCAAAGGGCTTAGAAATTCTACTTAGCACCTGGGAGGTAATAAAAGGCCAAAAATTATAATTTTCACATCCAAATAATCCTGTAATGTTATAGATTCAAAGGCTGTATCACAACACTACACAAGTTTATTCTGAAACTATTTTTAAAGCTAAAGCTTGTAATCAAATTTGTACTGTAACTAATGAAGAGGAAGCAGATGTTATTCTGTTGTTGTCAAGAGAGTGTTGTTGTCAACAAAGAATGTTGTCAACAGAGTGGGTAAAGACTAATTTTTTACAATAGTGATCACTTTTAACAATAGATACTTCTTTCCCACTGAAATCTTTTATATTGTTTCATACATGTTGTGCTGCAAAGCATATTCCTACTGAGAATATTCCCAAAAGAATTTGTCTTAGTAAATTGATCTAACCCTAAAACCTTCTCTTAGCTTGGCAATTAATGAAAATGACACATTGTCACAATGGCTGAAGTGAATGATATATCACAGGAATTTGGAGAAGAAACTGAGGCTTATTTTATTCTAATGTAAAACTCAGCAGACTAATTTATTTAAACAAAATGAGACATGGGATACCTTTTCTTTCTAGGGCATGTTTGTACTTATGCACACATGTACACATACACGCACCTCCTCCATGATAGACAGACACTATATTTTTTATTATGAAATTCCTTTCAGTTTAGCAATAAGAAAAAGAAATCCACCAAACTGCTGAGTAATAACTTCTTTTCCATCAACCAGTATGCATTTCTAACGAGTGTGCAGCGTGCAACATGGCATCTCTGTTAATAGGATGGTTTCCTTCTACCACGGAGGGTAGAAGGATGTATTCTAGGAATATATGGGGATGTATTCCATGGGATATATTCCAGGAAACATGAAGCAAATGAGAGGCCAGTTGGATGACACTGATTTTACCTGAAACTTCAAGACAAATATCTAAGTAGTTATTTGTACAGGAGGAGGTATTATTTTGGTATGTTTACTTTGACTCATAAAAAACCCACTTCAGTCTCAGGAATTCTCTCTGAAAAGGAAATGAAAATTCCTTTATTTATGTAAGGAAAATATAACAAGGTTGCACACATCCATACTAAAGTATTGTGAATGCAAAGCTAATATGTGTGAAACATCAGGAAGACCAGTTAGTAGTAACACACATTAGCAGCTTTTTCAAAGAGGGTGAAACACCATTTGGAGATGCAAAACATCGTTTTAAGGTTTTCCAGGTATCTTAATGATAGTTTTTTCTTAGCACTGAATATTCATGATGCATCATAAAACTAATGATAAACATAAAAACTGATGTGAACGTTTGACTAATCTGTTCTTATTTGTTTGGAAGAGCTGTAGTAATTGCCTAGTTTGTAAATTAAACATCTGCTATGGGAGTAAACAAAAACATAACCGAGCATATTCAAATAAATTGAATTCACTGTAGTTCCATAAATTTTACTATATGGACTCATCAATTTTATTACACCTGAGTGCTGCGTCGCTATAGAAGGCAGTACCTAATTTTCTTTTAGAGACCCTATTTGTAACAATAAATGTTTTCTGGTTCTAATAAACTATTGTTCTTATTTAAAGGTTTTGGTTTGCTTTTTTTCCCCTCCCCTCTAAAAGATGGTCAATAAAACAGCTGACTTAAGTAAATTTGGCTAAAATGTTTGTTTATTAGCAAACTGTTACCCAGGACAAACAGAACGTCAAAAAATAGTCTCTACTTGCACACCAGCCCATTTCAGACATGACATGATTTCCAGTACACATAAGAAATTCATCTCTCATTTAGAGTAGTCCTATTTTGCTACCTGCTGAGTTTCAAATGGTAAAAGATTGAGACAAAAGCCAAACAAAAAGGCATTTTTTTAATAAGCAGAGACCAAGGGGTTTGGGGGTTTTTTGGTTTGGGGTTTTTTTAAGTAAAAATAGAAGAAACTGTCTTGGATGACTTTGTTTTTCAACATTAAGGTGTTAAAAGTAGCATACAATGAGGAATTAGGTTTGGATTGCAACCATTTTTTCTCAGTACATGAACACCAGAGGTGGAAGACCTGCATCTTTGATTCTTCCTCTTGTTACCAATTCCAGAGTAGAAAGTCATCATGACTGCCTGTTGCATGGCTGCGCTGATCAAGTGCAGTATCTTGCTACCCTAACTGTTAGGGTTGAGGAACAGGAGTTGGAAGCATTCCTACTTGAATACTGAAACTGCAGCATTGGAGGCTCCCTTGAGACTCCCAGGCCAGGACTACATCCCCACAGAAGGCAAAGTTTATTATAAGAGTAAATAGCTAATGTACGTTTGGATTTTTACTCTCTATAATGTTATGAAGCTCTGTAAGCATGAACTTGAATCAAGAATTTCAGAAAACTGTGTTCCTCTGCTTCAGAAGGGTTTCCCACTATGCTTTTGACTGTGCTTGAATGCCCTACACTTTTGATGTAAGGTAATTCTGGCACACCAACATCTTCAGATTTTGTTTCTCAGTGAGGAAATTCCTCACCAAATTTGATGTACAGCAAGGATGCCAGAAGAAGTCACCAAAATTGTCTTCATAAAAGAGGACTTGAAACAGCACAGAAACTACTAATCACAGAATGAAATCTGAAAATAAGTTCAACTCAGGGAACGTGAGTGGGAATAGTCGTCATTCCAGGTATTCTCAGTCAGGGGCACCATATCATGGAGGTAACCATAATGATTTTTAAGTCAAAGACAGTTCAGTCTTTCCTGCTGTCAATTCATCCAGACATGTAGGAACAAGTAGACCTTACATGCAAGCCTCTGACCAATACCCTACACTGTACTGTAGTGTGGTATTGCACGACTATGTTCAGGAATACACTCAACATTCACTACAGTAGCAGTAAAAAGTGCCTCTTCAGAATTAATGGCAAAACTTCCATTGGCTTCAGAAGCCAAACTCCTGCATCCTCCATTTCTAGTATTTTGTGTCTAACATTTCTAATATTTTGTTAAAGAATCTTAACTGTCTGTCATGTAAAGAAGGATTTGAGCCTACTGATTCCAACTAAGTGGGCATGTAGCAAATGAAATGACTATTTTAGTTTTTCACTTGCATTTACACCATAATCAGATGTAAGTTGGTCTTTTTTGTGTGAAATTTTAGGAAACAGAGGACAAACTCTAGCAAAAGAATCACCCTTACAGAGCCTGAGAAAATCAATCAACTGCTGGACAGCAGAAATGTCATAAAGATGCAGTTGTCTGTGAATGTTAAAACCACCTTTGCTGAGTGTGGAACTTAGTGGCAGAAATTCAAATCTCCATATTCCTTTTGAAGAGTTTTCGTAGATAGCTAAGTGATCTGTATATCCAGGGTACTGCACTTGAGAAGTCAAGCCCCCACCATAAGCAATACATAAAAATTTACATCTCAATTCTACAGATGGATTTAAAGATTAAGTGAGCTTTGGGAACAGAGGAGGAGTGGACTGGCAAGATAAATCTGTGTGATACTTAGTCAGTTATAAATAGTCATCTGTACTTAACTTGAGGAAGTTGAGTCCCACTCATGGGTAATAAGGAGACATAAATTACAAGTCAGAGGCTTGGTCATTAAGGTACACGGTTGTCCAAAACATATGAATGTGGCAGATATTGAAAAAAAACAGGGCTTATTCGAACACATGAAAATCACTCCTTAAACGTTAGGAGAGATATAGTAATCATATTACATGATCATCCTCCTAGACCTTCACATTGCTCTGGGGTTTTAGCTTTAATAGCAATCATTACCTTCAGAGAGGGAATATTTCTTGTTTTCATTCCACTAGCCAGAATAGCTTTTTCTTAATAATGTAGCTTGTGACAGTGGCAGCAAAAACTAGAAAAAAATTGCTCTCATCTTTTCTGGGAAAGACAAAAACTCACTCTGTCTTTTTCAACAATTTTTAGGCTGAACACACCACAAAAATATAGAGTTATTTATAGATTTGAAGTTTAGAAATGTACTATATACTGCCACATATGAAGTGGTAAAGGGCAAAACCACAGACTAATCCTAGCTTTCGAACAGGTTTCTGGTACCATCTACCCATCTCAGTGTAGTGCCTCACTCCACACCTTCTCCACTTCTGGTTTGTATCATGTATCATTCATTATTTGTATAATATATCATTCATCAATTTGTATTATTATCATTCATCAAGATGAATGTGGCTTCTGAAAGAAGTCCTGGACTGCTCCTTCATAGGAAAACACACTCTGCATCACAGTTGTACTCTGCATCACTCTGTAGTTACATTCTCAAATGATCTCTGCTGGATGAAATCATAAATTTTTATACATAAAGGCTTTGAGGAAAACAGTCCTTTTTCTCCAAACTTCCACAGACTTTTTATTGGTAAGCCAAAATAGTTTTCTGTTTAATAACCAAAGTTTCCCTTCCCTTCGCTTCCCTTCCCTTCCCTTCGCTTCCCTTCCCTTCCCTTCCCTTCGCTTCCCTTCCCTTCCCTTCCCCAAGGTTACCTGCTGACGGCANTTACTGGGACCCATTTGTGTGTTTGGAGATTCATAAGACTATGGACTTTGTCTTCTACTCAGCTGTTGGCCTGATGCAACACATTTTTAGGAAGTCTTTCCTCTCTTCCACAGGATTTAGTACATGCAAAGAAAAGTTGGGTTTGTCCAACTTGGAAGGGTTTGTCCTAAAAACAGCACTGAAAAGCCAGTCTTACCCAGGGACAACTGCTATCCTGGGTTTCCAAGGCCCCTTAGGCAAAAGACTAAGTCTCTGTCTTACTTCAGTCTCTTGAAAACTCCCTTCACTTCCCCACTGGTCCCAGGGCAGAGATTCCTTCAAGAGCTGTTGGTAGCACTTCATGACTTCCCCTTCCCCTCACACCAACAAACGAAAAAAAGAGTGAGACTGGGTTGGTAGGGCTCCAAAGTGAAGATTTCCAGCAGGGTATATCAGCTTTGGCTTGATGGTTCTCTTCCTTGGTCTTGCAGCTTTGGAGTGTAAAGAGAGCTCAAGTGTGCCTGCCATGGGCACCTATAAATGTGTGTGCCTCTCAGTGCCACGGGCTCCGCACACTCAGGAACCTGAAACTACATAACATGTAAGTATAGGCTTGGGTTTTATAATAGCCTAGAAGGGGCATATTTTTATGCTATAATTCTCTGTGGGTTTTTGCACATTGTTGATTGCCTGCTTTGGTTTCTCTTGTTATCCTCGCAAAGGTAGCGTCCTGAATGCTGATGGCAGAAAAGTTGGCACTCCTCTAGGCTGTAATGCTATGGTAGCAAATATTGGAGTGGGTCTGTAATTTGTGATATACAATAACTGCAATAATGGTACAATGCCTGTAGGTAAAGGAGTGGAGGGAACATAATGCAGTTAATAACTATCCATTTGATTGTTTTTTAATTTGTTTTTCTCTGAATGTATGCTGTGTGTAATATTTAACCATTTCACAACATTTTTGTGAAGTTTTTTTTTTGTAGTTACACATCTGCATCACCTGTTGCACTCAGCTTCCTAAAAGGCAGACATAATTTTCTAAAATTTTTCATTTTAATGTTTTATCTATCAATTTACATTTTCAACTTTGATTTCCTTATTCTGTACTAATAAAAGGCAGACATTAGCTACATATTCCTTTAGCTGGACTAACTGATATTTTAAAATAAGTTGTTTAAGAGGAACACACTTTATTTCTATGTTTCTTTTTAAAAGTCTTTTATATAGATAGTTTATGTCAGGAACTCTATAGCTCTCCTTTGTACAACGATAATATCTCTTACCTTCTATTAGAGGGCAGTAGTAGCCCAGAGAATACTAACTAGAGAGGAGGAGGCAGTTTCTTAAAGTCTTTGCTCAATCTCTCATCTGCAACTAATACTACAGGACAGTAGAAACTACCTTAACAGTACAGTGCTTCTGAGACTAAAACTGTTGCCTGACACAGAATGGTAATTTATGCCTGTGAATGGCCACTGGGAAGTTTCTAGCATATAAGTGATGGACAGTAATAACTGAGGATTTGTATCTGGAGCATTACAAGATCTCCAAGGTTTGAAGGATTTCAGGTGCTTTATACAGCCCATCAGGGTAAAGTGATGTAAAGTAGGTCAGGTGCTAGGAGGAGGGAAGTGAGATGGGAAATCATCAGTTGGTACAGACATTAGCACATTGTGATCTCATCTGCTGCTGTGAAGCTGCAACACAGACTTGATAAAGTCTGCCAAAAATATTTTTCTTCATGTACCTGTCACTGACTCCGTCTCCTCCCTACAGTTGTTATGTCTGACTGCAACATGTTCTAAATAATAATGAGCCATGAGGGAAAGTGTTAATGCAATGTCTATATGAATGCTAATTAATACATTTTGTAAAATTTTGTTCAAAATTTTGTATTGATAAACATTAATTGCTACAATACTTCTCTTTTGCAGTGAAGTGTATACACATGGCCAAACACCATGTAGGTGTATAAAATGCCAATACTCTGTCCACAGAAGGTATCCATTGAGCAAGAAAATCTGTCTAATTCCTTTTTTGCTGTGTAATTTTATGTAGCTTATGAGACCATTCTGCTGGCTTTCAGTATTCATTCTGAATACTTAATGAAGATAGGAATAAAAATTCTAAATAAATTTTGTTGCAATATTTTTAGTGTTAATGCTAGTTTTGATGCTCCTTTTATATAGATGCTCCACTTTTTTCAATCTGGAATCCTGAATGAATCTATTTGATTTTAATTTTCTTTATAGACTTTTGTGTGCACTCAAAAACTATCCTACAGCTGCATACATTCATGTTTGAATACGAATTTCACACAGCGGGTGTGATACAAGCATCCTTTTATAGGGAATAATTCTTATAAGGAATAAATGACTGAGGCAAGTAAGTTGTTAAATGCAATTCAACACAGAACTCCTCTACAATTAGTTCCTAAATGCTTTTTACACTGGTTATTTAAGAGCCATCTTCCTCAAACTTGAACCTGACAAGTCATATTGTCCTTATTTAGGTACTGAAATAATCATGTTATTTTCTTTTCCTTTTCTTTTACCTCACTGTTAAAGAAACACTTCATTAAGATGCTCTAAGACCTTATTAGTCTCGTGTGAGAATGTGGAAGGGTGTGTATAGAGAGAAATATCTCCACATGTTCCTGCTTCTGAGTAATTTTGAAATAGACAGAGGTTCATGGAAAATTGGCACTTTAAGGAAGAAATTTTTCACCATGAGGGTAGTGAGGCACTGGCACAGGTTGCCCAGGGAAGCTGCGGAGGCCCCATCCCTGGAAGTGTTCAAGGCCAGGTTGGATGAGGCTTTGAGCAACCTGGTCTAGAAAGAGGTGTCTTTGCCTATGGCAGGGGGGTTGGAATTAGACGATTTTTAAAGTCCCTTCTAACCTAAACCGTTGCGTTGCGTTGTCTATTCTATTCTATTCTATTCTATTCTATTCTATTCTATTCTATTCTATTCTATTCTATTCTATTCTATTCTATTCTATTCTATTCTATTCTATTTTAAACGTATTTATCTGTCTTTTGCAAGAACTGCTGCTAGGACTTGTCATTTTGTACAAGATCATTCCAAATAGTCAGAAACTGTCCTAAACATTGTTTATCCTGTCTGAATTCTTCTTTGTGTCTTTCTGCTGTATATTTTACAAAACTGGGATTTTACTAATCATTTTAGCATGTTACTATTTACATATACCAAGTTGTATACATATCAGACAAAACAATAATCTTAACAGAAAAGAAGTAAATTTATCTTCAAGACAATGCCAGGCATATAGCTGACTTGAATTTAGGTAGTTTTGCAGTTTTAAAATGAATTGCCCTTCCCACAGTGATCCTTTCAAGCTCCTGCACCAGATGTACAGAGGAAGATATTCAGTGTAATACATAAAAGAGTTATTTTACACAAAGAGACGGATGCTTTCCAGATGAGTAAACCCATTCGCTGAAGTGAAAGAAGAACACACATTAGTTTGTGCTACAATGAAGATATTAGGGAATGTTCCAGAAACTGTTCCTGAAGCTGCTGAAAAATTCCCTCCAGGGAAAAGAAAAAAAAAAAAAAACCAGTTAGTAAGGAAAAGGTATTCTTCTATATATCCATCCAATATTCATCCATATCCAGAAAACTGAAATATTATTGAAAAAAGGGCTTAGTTGCAGACTATCTCTTGGTAATTCTCAGACCAACAGGTCACTGCCTTACCTTCATATTACATAGCCTCTGTTTAAAACACTGGAGGAGGTAGCAGCAGAAACATGCCTTTTCCTTCCTTCACTACTTGCAGACATGTTATTGAACATGTTAACATATGAGTGATGCTTAGTCTCTCTCTTTCCCTGTCTCTTGCTTGTCAGGTTTTATCACCAGATTCAACGGGAAAGGAGAACATCTTGCCCAATGAAGATTAGCACTAAGATTGGCTTCTCATGGGTGGGAGATGTGAACTAAATCTTTTCAGGCACTTTCATCTCCTACATGTCTGGTGTATAAAAGGGGACATGATTTCTATGCTGACATTTTAAACCAAGATTCAGGTCTGGTCTGTTTTAGTAAAGAAACTGTATCTCTCTTTTGGTGTTGGTTTTCAACACCAAATCCCAAGGAATAAGGTGTCTTTTTATAACTTTGTTTAGAGCTCCAAAATCCTAGAAGGGCACAGGATTTCAAACACTTCTGTATTCCTTGTTGGATCCCTCTTTAAAGCTGCAAACTTAGTCTATTGTTAACCTATAGTCAACATAAGGTAACATATTTTAATGTATTAGCTGTTGGGTGCTGGGCTGTCCCTTCAGTCCAGGGTGAAGTCTTGAGAAGGGGTGTCTAGGTCTCCCTCAGATGCAACACAAACAGCTGCAGCATCCTACTGAAAATGGGCAAGCTTTT
This sequence comes from Chionis minor, assembly GCA_013398295.1. Classification (NCBI taxonomy): domain Eukaryota; kingdom Metazoa; phylum Chordata; class Aves; order Charadriiformes; family Chionidae; genus Chionis; species Chionis minor. The sequence goes on from VZSF01010904.1 coordinate 341,498, forward strand.
ATTTCACTCCAGATCACGGAGCCAGTGTTTGTACCATTTGTTCCTGACTGAGAAGGATTTCATGTATTTAATGTGCAGAAGCCAGCATGCTGAAGCATGAGACATCCTGCTTCCTAGCTATAGCCCTGAGACAAAGTCATCCAAAGCAAGAAGCTGTGTGATATGATCTTCAATTAGAAAAGCCAAAACAACTGCGCCAATAATTTTCTAAAGCCAAAATCATCTTTTAAATACCATTTATAATAGCTCCTTCAATACAGGGTGTGAAATATCATTGGCTCTGCTACTGCGGGTATCCCACTGTTCTGACAATTTCATTAAACCCTTAATAATCCTTTAAAATGAGCAATGATTAATCTATTCATTTGTAAGCCTTGTTGTTGAACATAGTGATAGACATCATGTTCTTTCACTGTTAACAAGTGCTAATTCTTGGGCATTGTGACAAATTTCATTTGTCAGTGTTCCTGCAATTTTCCACAGAGTTACCACTCTTTCCATCAGGGTATCCACATTTGGACTAAGAAATGTTGCCAAAGAAATCCCACACAGTTTTTCACAACTTCTTAATAAAAATAACCTGTGTTAATACTTTGTGCTACCAAGGTGTACAAACATGATTTAGCATTGTCTTTGAAACGAAGAGAGGTAAACAGATTTACAGATTAATTTCTCTTTTAGACATCTACCTAATAGCATATGTCCCATTTGTTTGGAAAGCCATTAAAATTGTCTCCTGAAACAAAAATCATGGTTTAATAAAAAAGGGAAGAAAATTGTTTACTATGGAAGAAAATACATGCTATTATTTTTCATTAATAAATTCTGCAAAGTAGTGAAATTAGACAACAGATTTAAAGAAATAATATTAATTTCCCTCTCCCCCGTCTGTCAAATTAATGTTTAGAGATGCAATTTCACTTAAAGATAGCTGTGCTATTGCTTGTATCTTTTGATATTTCATTTATACATACACTTCAGACAGCAGAATGTCACAAAAATTACATAAAAGCAAGACACACACAATCACCCTTCCAAAGAGAAAAACAAAATACAACCCAGAAAAGAATCAAAGGACAATTTCTGGAGGAATAACTCTAGCTGTCCAGCTGGCTGTCCTCATGCCTTGGCTTGACTTCCAGCAATGCCACTGGCTGCTTCAACACTCGCAAATAATTGCGGGTTGCTGCTCCTCTGATTCATTTTCTACTCTTTCAGTCTGCAGAAGTCACTCGAGCCTGGTGAAATGCAGAGGCCTGCATAAGAAGACTGCTACAGACATATTAATATGTCTACATCAGTCACTCTCCTCAGAAGTGGAGAGAAGGTACTATTCCCAGGGGCTCTTCTTCAGCAAACGCTTCAGTGAGCTTGTAAAGCAGGGCAGAAGAGTGACATAGCACACGTCTGTAAAGCAGAGCGGAAGAGTGACATACTGGATGGCTGGGCAGAACACCAAAAATGTGGTGTAGGAAGAAAGAGTCTTAATCTGTAGATGCCACTGTGGAAGCGCTTTCAGGTCTCACATTCAACATGGTGATTTGTTTCTGGTATCAAAATGAAAAGGAGAAACAATGAAGTGGGGTATGCTTTCCTGCATATCCAGCTGAATTTTTTCCTGCAGCTAGGACATTTGTAACTCATTGCTGTGGTGTGAAATACCTGGTGCCAAATAATGTGTGTACTTCTGGCTCTCATCATATCTTGAGTTCATCTCTTGAGGATTAATTGACAGCTGCTGCTTCTCTGATTAGTTCTGTAAGTTTGGTAGAGCCATGATAATTTCTCAGGTTTGGTGAACTGAGAACCCTCTTAGTCAAATATGTATAGGGTTTCTTTCTTTTAACTGGCTAGCGCATTCATGAAAAATTTAATTTCCTCAGAGACGTGTACTCCTGGCTCATATTGGTGAAGATATCTCAAAGTTAAGGGAGGAAAGAAAGATTTATATAAGTACAAATATTGATCAAAAATGTGATTGCACGAACATGAATTTCCTGAGGAACCAGGCTAAAAGCCATATAATGACAAGGTTTCTGAGCTTATGAATTATTATTGCATTTGATAACAGTTATGGTGTCTAAAATTTCTTTAGTTTCTGACTTGCCATGTCCCAGATGGGCCATGCAAAGCCCTGATACTTTGATGTTGTTCTCTCAAACCATAACGTCAATATTTCTCCTGAAGCCATAAGGCTGGTTATTGTGTTTCTGCACAAGCAGGCACTCACTGGTCTGACTTGCAGCTGTTTGACATTAATGTTTTTCCTGTAAGTTTTTATAACTTCATTTGAAATTCTCAGTTCCCTTTGTTGACACTAGTTAAACCTTAACAACAGCCTTCTGAAGTACTGCACTTGCAGTTTTAAAATGAGAAAACAAAAGGAAAAGTAAAGCCATCATCAGAAATTCTGTTCTGGTTATATTTGAACTGGAGCAAACAATTGCCTGTTGCCTGCCCGTGATTACCCAGGCCTTAGATCTGCCAACAAAAACTGCACTAGTAGCACCTAACCTGGTTCTGTCAGAGTAGTCACAGCTACCTTACACACTTAGAATAACAGGGTTTCCTAATCCATATTATTTTGATGGGACTGGATTTATGGCATAATTACGTGGACCGTTATTCCAGAATAGCTGAGGGGAAAGTAACCTCTGGCAGAGAGTCAATGTTAAACCCTTGTAGGTGGAAAGGGAATGTTAGCCTCTTAAACTGCCTGAGTTGCAATGGAGCAGTGTGTCTGACCACAGCCTCAGCTCCCTGAGAGCAATAATCCACAAGGCCATGATTTAGGTACACTGACAGATTAATTGGGTGTGCTGTTCATTTGATATACATAAATATGTCTTTCAAGTGCCTTTTTCCGTTTTGTGAGAGAGTTGACACACTTAAATGGACAACCTCTTTTTTAATTGAAGTTGTGTTAGGAAAGGAAGGAAGGATTCTGAAGGGTCTACTAGAATCTCTAGCATCTTTAGAAATCTCATTCCCCCAAAGCTAAGGACTATAGTGGAATGAAAAAGGAAGCCATGACTACTAGAGTTTTAGTCTGAATGCTTGTTTCAGAAAATAACAATTGCAAAGTCTAAGTCATCATAAGTTACTCCAAAATCTTTTTGCATAACAGATAGCATAGTGTCCTGGTTCCGGCAGGGACAGGGTTAATATCTGGCCCAGCACAGGTATTCCACACCACGTGACGCCATTCCCAGTATTTAGGGGGAGCTAGCCGGGGAGGGGAGTTCCCAGTTTGGGAGCAGGCGGGGACGGTCCGGGTCCGGTCGGTGCGCGTCGGTACGGTACCCCTATTTACACATTCCTCTGCCAGTACTATTGTTGTTTTGTCAATTTTTGTTTTCTTTTTTTTGTTCTGTTAAATTGCTTTTTATCTCAACCCACGAGTTTTTGCCTTTTTATTCCAATTTTCCCTCGCTGCTGCGAGGTTTGGGTGAGCGGCCGCGTGGTTCTTTGTGCCGGCTGAGGCCAAACCACGACACGCAGCACACAAATAAATATAGTAATTGCTTCTGCTTTAAGCTGCTCATAAAAACAAATTTCCAGAGTAACACAATTAGACCCTGTCATGATACGAGACTGGTTAGCACAATCTGGCATTTATAAGAATAACTGTTTATTTATCTTTATAAGAATAACCATTTATTTATCTTTTTGTTTCACTGTAAATGCTGCCAAGTTTAGGCCATGTTGCGATCCAGTTAGTCATGCTGATTAATACTATTCTGTGAGAATAATGCCATTGATTAACTAGGATGACTCACTAAGTAATGTCCTATTCAATGTAAATAACAAAGTAGAACCTGACCCTTTTGGAAAAAAGTATTCTATTTCAAGAGCTCATAGGGGCATCTGCTTTGGGAATTATATCATCAAGTTCATGTTGACCTGAAGTCCACCTACACTGGCCATATAAAAGACATATTTTTTTTTAATTATTTATTTTCAATTGAATGTCTGAACCTTAGAGAAAGCAAAACTGCATCTAAAATAAGAATTTCTGAGTATTTCAATAAAATAAGCATACAAGCAATTTATGGACGAGTAAGTACAGTGCTGAAACAGAGAAACAAGTCAACTAATCAAAACTCAGTAAAAGCCAGAAAACTAAGGGTTAATGCTTCAGCTATTGACTTTTTAAAGGATAATACATTCACAAATGAGTGAGTTTAAAAGAAATAACTGACTGAACATAGTGGGGAAAATCCCTATTTTAAAAAAAGCTGACTTTATTTACAGGTTTTTCTTCACACAGTATGAATATTCACTAAGCCCTAAAATGCTCCACTTCAAGAAACTGCTTATTTCTTTGTCTATTGGCTTCTGAATGAAAATCTGACATACATAGTGAAATATTTGTTTAAAACATCAATTTATTTGCTGTACAGGCTTCCTTGTGCTTATCTATCTCTATTTATTCTTCTGCTGAAGTTGCTGCATTATCATAATAGAAAACCCATTAGTTACTTGTGTAGTATTATCTTCCTGTAATCTGTCTCCTCCTGAGTTACCATATACATTATGCTTTATTTCTCTGCTGCACTCACAATAGGTTTTCCTGCCGTACTTCATAGGCTGAAGATACATAATGTTATTATTTTGTTGAACACTATCATACTTCAGTGATGAATAACAAGGCAGTGTCTTGCTCCTCAGTGCATGTCAGCTTGAGCTTTTTTCTATATGCTGTCATGCCATCAATATGCTGGAATTAGATTTAACCATACAGGTGTACCCAAGATCTTCTACTGCTGATGTGCAGACTCTCAGTGAGGCCTTTGGTGGTGGGTTCTTGTGTGTGTGTGTGTGCATGTCTGTGTGAACACACAACATTCCCCAGCCCGAACCCTCAAGCACTAGAGCTGCAGTCATTCCGTCTTGTGTTCATTCACGGCCTTGCTTTCACCAATTACTTAAAGGACCTCTCCATTAGCAATAATTAGCAAAAATATACTAGTACTCTTTTCTAGTTCTTTTTTCACATCACCTTAAGTCAATATAACGTTCTATTTAGCCTCTGCCCTATCATTTGGGTTGTTTCGTTGCACCTCAGTTAGTGTTGATGTAACCTCATTTTATATGCAGAGAACTCCAGCCTTCCCACCATGGACAACAGCACTACTGTTTGTGGACATCACAGGGAACATCAAAACTTCAGGCATGCTGTAAACATGCGATGGATTACCCAAAGCTTGTTTCCAGGCCAGCTATGTCATCCTTGAAGTTGGCTGTCATTTCTATTCATATGGGCCAGTTGTCACATGCCTTTAGCTGACCGAGTTGCAGGACTTTTCCTGGAGCAAGGTCTTGGCAGTCCCAGGATGTGCTGGAGCAGAGCTCCACTGCTATGTTTCTGCTCCAATACAAATCTCTTGACCTGCTGTTCAGTTTTCAACGAGGGCCAGGTTTTGGATCATGACTTTGCGAACTATTCTCTGTTTCTGCCTCTCATGATATCCAGATAAAACTTGGAAATAGACAATGGTGAAGATCAGTATGTTTACACAAGTGTTGAAGATTATTAATATACACCACCAGTGAACCTCATGAGACCTGCAGATTGATATTTAACAATATGAGTTCCACCTTGCGCACACTAGAGATGTAAGTTCAAAGGGAGACCCCATCTATTATATTTAGATGACAACCTCTTCCACTGAAACATGGGGACAAAAATAGAGGCCTGCATCAGTTTTGGGTTCCAGTTAACATTTCTGCATGTGGATGGTGGCGCCTATCTTTTGTGTAAGAGCTGGGTGGTTGGAAAGCTAAGTCTGGCAAATGCATCTCCACTGCTGAAGAAGAGCACAGACATTAACTCATGAGACTAGAGTGCAGCTACCCGCAGTATTTCAAAGTTGTCTGAAGGATGTCTTTTATCATAAAGGCACTTTTGTTGTTTTAGGAGAGATCAAAATAAAACATAGAGTTTATAAGGAACTTTTCCTATGTTGTGGTTTTTCAATAGAGTAAGGATATAATGTGTTTCCCCAGCTTTATCAAGGTGACATAGCAAGTTAGCTGTTGAGTCAAAGCTAATTCTCCGTTATTTGGCTAAGAATTCTGTCTCTTCATAGATTAATGTTACACTACCAAATTACAATCAGAGAATATCAAAAAGAAAGACTTTTTCATTCTATCTTGAATTTATTCATTATACAGCAGACATTTCTTCTAGTGATAATGATTAGCCTTCAAGATGTAAAGCGTATGCATTTCAAAGACAATTAATTTTGATTCAGTACTGCTCAACTAGGTAAAGTGAAGGATATGTGCTGCAGAGTGGATTTTTTTATTTTATGGAAAAGTTTAACTCCAAAGGGTTTTATTTGGCTTCAATAGTCTAAGCTCATCAATATCACTTCAAGGAGACTGAATATACATCTGACTTTGAGACTCCCAAATAGAATTAGAGAATTTACAGCTGCTTTGCTGGCTACTAAAAGACAAATGTGTCCTCTTGTCTTTACCTGTCCAGACCATGAATATAAAAAATAAAAAAATCTTCAAAATATTGTTTCAAGTTTTTAAAACTGTATAAAATGACATTTCTGCCCACTCAAAAGTTCAACTTCTTAAATGGAATGCATTTCAAGAGGGAAAATTATCCTGCATTCTAGACAGACATAGATATTGAAAAAAAAAAGTGATTTTTACGCATTTGAACCAAGATTTCTATTAGTTCATCATAGAGTTTTTCTGAAAGATGACCCAGCTGTCCAAAATCAGAAAATATTAACTATTGAAATATCTGCAGTTAAAATCAGGTCCACAGAATTCTACATTTCAGCCACTTTCAGTGGTGACAGAATTACGTCTTTGGAAGACTGAAAGCATATTCTCTTGGACAAGTCTCTCCCACTTGGATTAACATTTGGCAGTGGACATCAAAACCTTTAATATCGACCCCTGATGTCTGTACACAGCTATTTATGATGGTCATGGAAATTGTACAAGGTTTCCAACACTAGCTAATTATCAATGCAGCAATCTGATAACATCTGGTCCTCTGCTTAAAAGATAAAGCCTACTCCCCTAGGAATGTCCAATTCTTCAGATAATTTTTCTGCAATTTTTATATCACCTTACCAAGTAAAATCATAACCAGATGTAATATTTAACCATATGTAATATTTCAGATTAAATAACACATTTTTGCCACTCTGTACTTGTCCTGGTTCCGGCAGG